>JAODAL010008819.1:0-114838 GCA_025379985.1 Phyllomedusa bahiana | reverse complement strand
AAAGGATATTAATACAATATATTTAAAAAAAGAAGAGGACAAAATCTATCTCGCAAAGTATTTCACAAAAGTGAGTATGCTCCTCACATTTTTGCAAATATTGTATTGTATCTTTTCATGAGACAACACTGAAGATATGTTGCTTGTTTAACAGTATAAATTTGGTGTGCCCTCAAAATAACTCAATGCACAGTGATCAATATCTAAACCGCTAGCAACAAAAGTGAGTACACCCCTGAGTGAAAATGGACAAATTGTGCCCAAAGTGTCAATATTTTGTGTGGTCACCGTTATTTTCCAGAACATAAAGGGGTTGTTCAGGACTTACAAAAGCTTGTTAGTCCACTGGGCAATGATTAGAAATAGAAGAAAAGAAGTATACGCTCTTGTTCTGTCCTGGTGGCTGCATCCATCATTCACGTGCTATGTGCAGCCAAACATAGGTCAGAGCAGTCACGTACGGACTGTGCAGTCAGAATGTATGCACCAGCCATTGACAGAACGGAAGCGTCACGGAGGTGAGTATGCTTCTTTTTTTTCTATTTCTAATCATACCCCAGCGGGTCAACAAGCTTTAATTATCTTGGGCATGGAATGCACTAAAGCTTCACAGGTTGCCACTCGAAACCTCTTCCACCCCTCCATGACGACATTACGATGTTGGTAGATGTTGGAGACTTTGCACTCCTCCACCATCCATTTGATGATGTCCTACAGATTTTAAATAGGGTTTAGGTCTGGAGACATGCTTGACCAGTCCTGCACCTTTACCCTCATTTTCTTTAGTAAGGCAGTGGTCATCTTGCAGGTGTGTTTCTGTAGGAAGGGGATCATGCTCTGCTTTATTGTGTCACAATACATGTTGGCGTTCATGGTTCCCTCAAACCATGACACCGCCACCACCATGCTTAACTGAAGGCAAGACACAATTGTCTTTGTACTCCTCACCTGAATACCGCCACACACGCTTGACATCATCTGAACCAAATACAGTTATTTTGGTATCAGCAGACCACAGGACATGGTTCCAGTTATCCATGTCCTTAGTCTGTTTGTTTTCAGCAAACTGTTTACAGGTTTTCTTGTGCATCGTCTTTAGAAGAGGCTTTTTTTTCTGGGATGATAGCCATTCAGACCAGTTTGATGCAGTATGTGGTGTGTGGTCTGAGCACTGAGAGGCTGACACCTCCCCCAACCTCTGCAGCAATGCTGGCAGCACTTACATCTATTGTGAAAAGACGATCTCTGGATATGATGCTGAGCATGTGTACTCATTTTTTTGGTTGACCATGGTGAGGCCTGTTCTGAGTGGAACCTGTCTTGTTAAACAGCTGCATGGTCTGGGCCACCATGCTGTAGCTCAGTTGTAGGGTGATGTGTTGGCAATCTTCTCATAGCAAAACAATTCTTTTTCAGACTCTCAGCCAGTTCTTTACTATGAGGTACTGTGTTGAACTTCCAGTGACCAGTATGAGAGCGTGTTAGAGCAATAATACCAAATTTAACACACCTACTCCTTATTCACACCTGAGATGTCACATGACAACATAAAGGGACAATGGCAAATTGGGCACAAGATGTGTACTCACTTTTCTTGCCAACAGTTTAGACATTGTGTTGAGTTATTTGGAGGGCACATCAAACTTACATTCTTATAGAAGCTTTAAATTGATTGCTTTACATTGCTTCAAAGTATCATATCTTAAGTGTTGTCTCATGGAAAGATATAATACAATATTTAGAAAAATATGAGGGGTGTACTAATTTTTGTGAGATAATATAGTAATAAACATATAGATGACTCAACATGTCACTTCTACTTATTTGCCAAATGAAATTTGACTTGATGATCACACATTTTTAAAGTGTTTCCTTAAGGTTAAGATGTGGCATGTTATTAAATCACGAATGCACAATGAACTGCAAAATGACAGCTAATGCCTTGATTAAAATAGATCATGTTACTTCACATGTAGACAGTCTATCAACTATTTGAACTTTTTCTCAACGTAATTAGCAAATATACGAGCTTACTGTAATAGATAAGTAACAAAAATATCACTTGTTTACATTATTGCATATGATTGCTCTTTTGTGTGAATCTGAAAAATAAAATTAAATAAAATCTGTTACCAAAGAAATATTTATGTTTTAGTCATTTTGCTTAGATTTAAAGCAAAATGTCAATTTCTTTGAGATTTGTCATTATTCATTCATCATTAAATGCAAAATATTTTCATACAGTATATAGACTGTAAGATAGACATCATGGGTTATTTTAACATCCTCATTGATGCTTGCAATTCAACTATTTTCTCTATCAGCGTTTTATAGTTGTCCTCTGCAGCAATTCATAAAAAGTCTAGACTAGACCTGATTTTCATCTACCTATGTTCCCTATCTAACTTTTCAAACTCTTCTCTGCCAATATCTGACCACAATTAATTTATACTCACCTTTTATCTTCAACTGCTCCCCTGGTACAAAAAGTAACTCAACCTCATAGATACCCTAAACGTCTTGACATTCACACCTTCTCTAACAATCTTCTACTCTAAACAATATCTTTACATCATGATTCAGAAACTGTTGTCTATTATTTCAGAATTAGTTCAGCTCTTAATTAGTTGTCCATTTTAACACACAATAGAACTTGAAGAATTACTAGGAAACCCTGGTACACTAGTCTGACAAAATATCTGTGGCAAGCTTCTTGGGTTGCAGAGCAGCACTGGCACAAACCTTATTCCAAGGAAGACAACATTATTAAAGGGGTTTTGCCACGAAGTAAAATTGACGTGGGAAGTTTGAAAATTAAAAAAATAAACATTTTCACCATTCATCATTATTAAAAATTCTGCACTGTTTTTGTTTTAGCTGCTCCTTTAGTTATCCATTGTTTACAGCTCATCTCCAGGGGATATGACCAGGGCTGTAAACTCCTCAGTCCTGGTCGCACATGCTCAGACATCACCTCTCTTCTCAGGTACCTACTGAGTGTTCAAACCCCGAGGGCTGTCACTCTACTCCTGTCCTTTGGACTAGTTAGTAATAAGTCAAACAGTGCAAATAAATAAAAAAGAAACCTCAAATCAGGTCTGTGCATTGATAAAGAGAAAAAAAAAATCCACAGGTTAAGTTTCTGCAGGGATTTGAACCAAGGACCCTTGTGCTGTAAAGCAAAAACATTACCTCTGAGCTACAGAGTATCTGCTTGTAAACCAATACATAAACAGACCTTTCTTTGACTACAGAGAGGAAGGGCCTGGTGATGTCATCCTGCTGGGTCACATGATCTGCAATTCAAACAAATCACACACGCCCCCTTCTGAGCACACAGAGCTGAAGAGCTGGATGCAGGAGGTATGAAATGAGATCGCGGCAAAACCCCTTTAAGCAATTCTCAATTTTTAAGTCTACACTTACTTTGCCACTTTTACAGTATCTCATAAAAGTACACCATTCACATCTTTGTGAATATTTTATTATAGCTTTTCATGAGAAAACACTGAAGATTTGACACTTTGATACCACGTTAAATGGTCAGTGTACAGCTCGTATAACAAAGTAAAGTTTATGTATTCTTAATAATGACTCAACACATAGCCATCAATGTCTAAATCACTGGCAAAAAAATGAGTACATCCATAGGAGAAAATGGACAATTGTGCCCAAAGTGTCAATATTTTGTATGGCCACCATTATTTTCCAGCACCATTTTAACTCTCTTGGGCATGGAGTTTTCTAGAGCTTCACAGGTTACCACTAGAATCCTCTTCCACTCCTCCATGATGACAACATGGAGCTGGTGGATGTTAGACACCACACACTCCTCCACTTTTTGTTTAAGGATGTGCCACAGACGCTCAATGGGGTTTAGGTCTGGAGACACGCTTGGTCAGTCCTGCACCTTTGCTCTCATTTTCTTTAGCAAGGCAGAGGTCATCTTAGAGGTGTGTTTGGTGTCAATATCATGTTGAAATATTGCCTTGCAGCCCAGTTTCTGGAGGCAGAGGGTCATGCTCTGCTGTATTGTGTCACAGTACATGTTGGAATTCATGGTTCCCTCAATGAATGGTAGTTTCCCACAGCTAGCAGCACTCATGCAGCCCCAAACTATGACACTTTCACTACCATGTTGCACTATAGGCAAAGCACACTTGTCTTTGTACTTCTCACCTGGTTGCCGCTACACACGCTTGACACCATCTGAACCAAATAGGTTTATCTTGGTCTTATTAGGTCACATGACATAGTTCCAGTTATGAATGTCCTTAGTCTGCTTGTCTTCATAAAACTGTTTGTGGGTTTTCTAGTGCATTATCTTTAGAAGAGGCTTCCTTGCAGACCAGTTTGATGCAGTGTGCGACATATGGCCTGAGCATTGACAGGCTGAGGTCACACTTCTTTTACCTCTGCAGCAATGCTGGCAGACCTCATACATCTATTTTGAAAAGACAATCTCTGGATATGATACTGAGCATGTTCACTCCACTTCTTTGTTCAACTATGATGAGGCCTGTTCTGAGTGGAATATGTCTAATTAAACCACGGCATGGTCTTAGCCAATGTTCCACAGCTCAGTTTCAGGGTGTTGGCAATCTTATTATAGCCTAGGCCATCTTTATGTAGGGTAACAATTCTTTTCGGTAGTGTGTTGAGTTATTTTGAAGGCACACCAAATTTGCACTATTATGCAAGCTGTTCAGTGACTACTTTACACTGTATGAAAATGTCATATTTTTAGTGTTGTCCCATGAAAATATATAATACTATATTTACAAAAATGTGAGGGTTTTACTCACTTTTGTGAGATACTGTATATCTTCTTTGTCTCACAATCCCTAACAATTATTTAACACTTGCATAATTTATTACTCTCCCAAATCACTCATCTTCTCTGGGGGATTTGCCATAAATTTGAAACAGAAAGTTGACAACATCAGATAAATCTTTATTCTACAGAGCTAGCAACCCTACTACAAATATTTCGATTGCTCTTCTCTCATGATCTGATTGTCTACCAATAAAGAGGAAAAGCTTTCCAATCTATTAATTGTAACATTGTGCTGACTTCATCCTAACACATCTCTTAAAAACATGCAGCCATCACACCCATATCCTCTGACTTCAGCATATTTAACCAATACCTCCTGTTACTACTCCCATTTCCCTCAAAACTCCTTAATCTGTCTACTTTGAACCTTCCCTTCTCCTGTCATTCAACTTATTTTCAACCTGCTGCAATCTGGCATCTGATCCCACCACTCCACTGAAACCACCTTTATTAAAATGACAAATTCTCTACTAACTGCCAGAGCCTGCTTTGGTCCAACATGTGCATATCAACCCAGGAACAAAGGCAAAAGACCTTGTGAAGATGCTGGCAGAAGCTGGTAAGAGTGTGTGGTTAGCCATAGTGAGATGAGTACTGTATCAGCATGGGCTGAAAGAAGCCATTACTCCAAAAGAAACATATAAAAACCAGATTAATATTTGTAAATGTACACAGGAAAAAAGACCTACATTTTTGGAGACATGTCCTGTTGTCTAATGATACTAAAATTAAACTGTTTGGCCATAATGACAATTGTTACATTTGGAGAAAAAAAGGAGAAACTTGGAAGATTAAGAATACCAGCCTATCTGTGAAACACGGGGGTGATAGCATCATGTTGTTGGGTTATTTTACTGCTGGAGGGACTGGTGCAATTTACAAAATAGATGATATCATGAGGAAAGAAGATTATGTGACAATACTGAAGCAAAATCTCAAGACATCAGCCAGGAAGTTAAAACTTGGGAGGATATCGGTCTTCCAAATAGACAATGACCCGATGCATACTGCCAAACTGGTTACAAAGTGACTTAAGGATAACCAACTCAATGTTTTGGAGTGGCCATCACAAAGCCCTGATTTCAATCCTATTGAAAATTTATGGGAAAATCTGAAAAGGCAGGTGCAAGCAAGGCAACCTACAGACATGACTCAGTTACACTAGTTCTGTCAGGAGGAATGGGCCAAAATTCCTACCAACTATTGTGAGAAGCTTGTAGAAGGATATTCAAAACATTTGACCGAAGTCATACAGTTTAAGGGCAATGCTACTAAATACTCATGAAACGTATGTAAATTTTTGACTTTTCAGAAAGCAATAAAAATGTCTTAAAAATTCTCTCTCTCACTATTCTGGCATTTGGCAAATGTAAATAATTTTGGTAATCCTAACTGACCTAAAATGGTTAAGGTTTATTCTGATTTCATGTCAGATTCTGAGAGAAAAATGCATATGAGTCTTTTTATATAGTGTATGTAAACTTCTGGTTTCAACTGTATATCAACATAGAAATCAATGCAAAATACAATGTTTAATAACTGTCTACTTGAGGTTCCAAAAAGGAACGACACATTTTTTCTTATTCTTCATGGCAAAAAAAGTAAAGACCTAAAAAAGCTTTTTAATTCATATGGCTCTAGTTAAGCAAAGGCGTAACAATGGGAGGAGGGGTGGAGGTACAAATGTAAACAAGTTGAAGCCAGCTCACCAATCCACGATGAATCGCACGGACTGCCGGGACCACGGCACAACTTCAAGGCAAAAGTATTCACTTGTCCAGCGAAACGTGTAGTAAAAGCAGCATTTATTCAGGACATAAGGTAAAAAATATAGCACAAGAGCATAAAATCTATGTGTATGCTACGACTAAGGGCCGAAACTGTTTATGGCCTGAAACGCGTAAGAATACGCATAGATTTTATGCTCTTGTGCTATGATTTTTACCTGATGTCCTGAATAAATGCTGCTTTTACTACATGTTTCGCTGGACAAGTGAATATCTTTGTCTTGGAGGGGTGGAGGTAGTCTGTCCTGGGCGCTACACGTCCCTGGGCGGCAGGTACAGGTGTCATGCCTGTGTGCAGGCCTGGATCCACCACATCTGTTTAACCTGCCTTTCCTTAAAGGACACGCATACAGTTGAAAAATATGGTGGAAAAGAGAGGCTATAGAAATTGTCTTCTTGTCCTACAAACTGACTACTCCAGTGAGCCAGAGGTTAGTCTGTGGCTCACAGTAGTAAGCAGCACTGGAGGCATGATAGACCATTGTAATCATGCTCCCTGTGCCGCTGTGTCTCCTAGGCCAAAAGCGTAGGGATTAGGCATAGACTAAAGCTTCTGACCTATAAGATCCTGTGAGTGAACTACTTAGTGGAGGAAGATGTAGAGGTTAGTATATATATATATTTTTTTTTATCCTTCAGAGGCTTATATGACTATCTGCCTACAGGGTACTGTATACCTATGGGCAGGGCCGGACTGGGAATAAAAACCAGCCCTGGCACAAAGCCCACACCAGCCCACATACAACATGCGCTTAAAACATTTCCATTGTTCTCGCACATCGCCACTTTCTAAAATAAACTACACTATAAAGGTGCTTTCACACGGAGAATTTTTGGTGCGTTTTTGATGTGTTGTGGTGCGTTTTATTGCAGAAAGGCAGAGCAGTTAATGTTATACATTTCTGCCCAAAAAAAAAAAACACATAAAAAAATGCACCAAAAACCGCTCCGTGTGAAAGCACCTAAACACAAGCAAGAAAGAAAAAGTGGTGCAGAGAAATCCCTCATCACAGAGTCAGGTTTGCACTTGCTTTACAATCCGGGACAAGCCCACACTGACACTACATAAACAGCAACATAAAATACAACACCACCAATCAGATCACCAGTAGTCAGGTCACCATCACATGAATACAGCACTGATTCAACATAGAAGTAAAATGACCCCTGTTAGCAGGGACTCACAGGAGACGTCATCTCTAATGGGAGTTGTTCTCTTCTTCTTTTCTTCTCCATCTGTCCCAAACCTTCATGATGTCTTACCTGATGAGTTGTTCCCTTCCACTTTTTTCTCTGTCTGGTACAGCATGCAATGTCTTCTTCTCCTGGTCACTACTCATCCCTGTAGAATTTACCACAAACACATGCTCTCTTTTCCAGCACTTTCCTATCAATTCCCAACTCTGTACAAGCTCCCTATCCAGAGAGCCTCAAATAGTCATAGTGCCCCCTTTGGTGCCCCACACAGTAAAAAGTTAGTAATTGTACCCCAAACAGCATATGTTAGCCCCTAAAACTTATTAAAAGATGTCAGATAAGTGGCATGTAAATAGGTAGACCCCCATTAGGTAGGTAAACAGGGCCTTTCTCCATTAATTTGGGAGGTAGGCAGGGCCTACCTCTGTAATTAGCCAGGAAGATAGGATAGCCCCCAGTAATTAGCCAGTTATCTAGGGCTGCCCCCAGTAATTAGCCAGGTAGGGCCAGTAATTAGCCATGTAGGGCCAGTAATTAGCCAGCTAGAGCAAGTAATTACTCAGGTAGGGCAAGGGGCAGTAATTACCCAGGTGGGGTCAGTAAGTAGCCAGGCAGGACCAGTAAGTAGCCAGGCAGGGCCAGTATGTAGGCAAACAGGGCCACTTATAGGTATGCAGGGCCATTATATAGGCAGGCAGGGCCACTTATAGGTAAGCATGGCCAGTATATAGGCTGACAGGGGTATTTATAGGTAGGCAGGGCCAGTATATAGGCAGACAGGGCATGTATATAGGCAGACAGGGCCATTTATAGGTAGGCAGGGCCAGTATATAGGCAGACAGGGCCATTTATAGGTAGGCAGAGCCAGTATATAGGTAGGCAGGGCCAGTATATAGGCAGACAGGGCCATTTATAGGTTGGCAGGGCAAGAATATAGGCAGACAGGGCCATTTATAGGTAGGCAGGGCCAGTATATAGGCAGGCAGGGCCACTTATAGGTATGCAGGGCAAGTATAAAGGCAGGCAGGGCTAGTAGTTTAAAAAAAAAAAAAAAAAAAAAACAATACTCACCTGATGTCTCTGCTTCCTCTTCTCTCCTTGTCTGGACGCCGCTGGCAGCAGAGTGCGGGCCGCGAAGCCAGGTGCGCAATGACGTCATCACATCGCGCCCCTGCTGCGCGGCCTCCTGGAAGCCCCCTGTGATGGGATGGACATCATTTCATATTCTTCCAGCTGTCATGGCCTCACATGATACAGTTTGGCAATTTTCTTGGCTGCTATTGATGAGCTGGATGATGCTGTTTCTTTTATCTTGGTAAATCTTCTTCCTGGCTGCCAGTGACTTTTCACTTGGGACCGGGTCTGTGTCCCGGCCGTGCAGCCGTGTGGTGAGAGGGGCCTCTCGGCCCCCCGGCACAGGGGTCAGATCGCGTATGCGACCGTTGTGGCCCCTGTACGTGCGCCATGCGCTGACACTCTGGTCCTGCCAGGGGAAACACCAGCCCCCTCGGCAGGTGATCCGAGCCGGCGATGCGGCCCGGACCCCCGCGGCCCACCGGGCGAATGCCCGGTTTTCCCTATGGGCAGTCCGGGCCTGCCTACGTGGGGACAGTATACCAACCTATCTACCTACCTACAGTGGGCATATTTAATTACCTATCTACAGGAGGTTTCATACATGCCTACAGGGGCATATATACCTACCATGTACAGGGGGCTATGTACCTATCTATCAACAGACGGCATATATACCAAACTATCTACAAGGGGCTTTATATCGACCTACATGGTTTATATATACCTACCATCTACAGTGGGCTGTAAGCTTATCTACCTACAGAGGGCATATATAGCTACCTATCTACAGAGGACTGTATACCAACCTAAAGGAGGCATAAATTCCTATCATCTACATGAGGAGGTATACCTAACTACCTACAGGGGGCATGTATATACCTATCTACCTACAAGGGGCATATATATATATATATATATATAGATATATATATATATATATATATATAGATATATATATATATAATATATATATATAATTTTATATATATATATATATAGATATATATATATATATATTATATGGATATACCTACAGAGGGGCATATACCTACCTATATACCTACAGGGGGCCTATACCTATATAACTACAGGTGGATATTTACATATCTATATACAGTGGGCCTCTATATCTACTTAAAGTGGGCCTATATTCTTACCAGACAGGGCCTTTATAACAACCTACTTAATAGCTGGCAATATTACTACCTACCTAATCAGTGGGGGGGGTCTCTATACTTACCTACAGTCGACCTATATACCTTCCTAATGGAGGGCCTATATACCTGTTTAATGGAGGGTCAATACCTACGTACGTAATGGTGGATTAATATTACTACCTAACTACCTATTGAGGGGCATGTATAACTACCTATCTTCTGGAAGGTCTGTATATCTTCTTACCTAATGTGAGAACTGTATACCTACTCCCCTACTCAGTGGGGGACCTTTATACTTAACTGCCTAATTGGGATGTAGCTACGTAAAAGGGTTTCCACCTATCTTTCTAACTATTTTGGGGGTGTGCCTACATACTATATGGGGACACAAAACAAGATTAAAGCTGGGTGCACATCGTGAGCCCAATACCCATCTTGGAATAGTTTTACTGTTAGAGGCACAAGGGGGCTCATTATTACCATCTGGGTCGCTATGGATGGGTAGTTTGTAAAAATTGGTGCTGGACAAGTGTAAGATGTTTTTGTGGTAAATTCTGCAGGGATGATTTGTGTCGGGGAGAAATTATCATTGTGTTCTGAATCAGATGGAGAATAAAAAGGAAAGAGAGCAACTCTCATGAGAGAAGGGAAAGACTCCTCAGTAAAGACGTTTCCTGTGAGTCCCTGGATGTCAAGGGTTATTTTTTTTCTATGTTGGATTGGTGCTGTATTTACTGTCATATGATGCTGATCCAATCTGTTGTCTGACCACCATGGCTGTGAAGTCAGTAAGCCAAGACTCCGACTCCTCAATTTCCCTAACTCTGACTCTAACTCCTGACTCTCTCATACATGGCGCATGTTTAAGTGATAACTTTACTGTAGTAAATTTGTAAAATCAGGCTTTTTATCATCTTATGATACAATAATCAAGCTATTTAGGTAGAACATACACTGACAAGCAAAGTAGTAACAATGTTTTGAACTTTTGATTTTCCATCTCCATATCTTACCCTCCATTACAGCTTTGAAGATGAGGCTATCATCATTTTATAGACAATCATGTTACCCATCTTATACATAAATTTGACTTGCAAGTATTTAGCATCTGCTTAGTTCTGAAGATTCTTGTCCTGTAACTCCATTGTTTTGCTTCTAAAAATAAAAATTTAAATTTTTATTATTTTGTCAGTATTTGGTAAACCCACCTTTGCCTTTCAACACTGCCTGAATCCGTCTGGGCTCAGGATCAGATTCAAGCATGTCTTGACCAAAATCTGATCCCAAGTCTCTTCTACACGTTCCCAATATCGGTACATACTGGACTTGGGTACAAATACAGCTTTTTATTCAACTCTACCCACAAGTGTTCAATTAGGTTAAGGTCTGGGGACTGTGGAGGCCAATACATCAACTCCACTTCATTGTTATTGAACCATTCCTTCTCCATCCTTTATGTATGCTACAGGTTGCTGTCCTACTGGAAAACTATGTCGCCCTTTTCATACCCATAGTACTCGAGTATATGAAGTAACTCATCTTGTAGGATACTCACATATAGCTCAGCATTGAGATCAACCTCGATCCTGGTCAAGTATCCAACATCTTTGGCTGTGAAACAACACCATATCATTAGACTTTCTCCACCGAACTTGACAGTTTCTTCAATTTCTCGATCCGTTAGGCCCCCTTTACCTTGATTCTTCCAAACCCATTTGTGCCCATCAGAACCTGATCTATTTACTTCAAATCCCCCAATTCCAATCTTCCATTTTTCATATTTTTTTGCAAACTCAAGGCAATGCTTCTTATGACGAGATTGAAGTCGAGGCTTCTTCACCTTTTTTATGCTATCATTCCAGACTTGTGTAATGCGTGTTGCATCGTACTTACATGGACGTCTGTGACCTCACTCTTATGAAGCATATCAGCCACTGCCACTGCCGTGTCTATTGCGTTAGAACTGATAGACCTTGTGATGAGCCAACTTTTTGACTCTGAGATTTTGCCTGAAAGTCCAACTCTTGGCTTTGGAATGGATGGATGGACATCATTTCATATTCTTCCAGCTGTCATGGCCTCACATGATACAGTTTGGCAATTTTCTTGGCTGCTATTGATGAGCTGGATGATGCTGTTTCTTTTATCTTGGTAAATCTTCTTCCTGGCTGCCAGTGCCTAATAACACACTGAGCTATAAGGGAATGTGAGAACAGGTTGTAATTTGTAGTATACAAGAAGAAAAAGATTTTCCACCACTGGGAGCAAAACAGTAACAATGCAGTTACATTACAAAAATCTGCATAACTAAGCATATGCTAAATAGTTGCAGGTCAAAGTTATAGCCAAGATGATTGTCTATAAAATGATGGTAGTCTCAGCTTCAAAGCTGTAGTGAATAGTGAGATATGTAGCCTGAAAGTCAAAAGTTCAAAACATTGTTACCCTATTACTTATCAGTGTAAAATATATTCATCGAGTACAACTTTGGAACACAAAAAAACTTAAAAAAATTGTAAATTTGCAAAACACTGCAGCAAGTGGAAAAGAATAGTTTTCAACAAAAAATGTACTGAATAACATTTGTGGAGTGAGTCTATGAATTTGTTCTGAGAAATAGTATTGCCTCTATCAGATCCTCCTTCATCGATGACCTCAAATATAATCTCATTATTTCCAGGCTAGAGATCGGCCTTTCTACACTAACTTGGGTTGGGGCAAAGCGGTGACCATATGGGCAACATCTCTAACAGCCTCAGGGTATAAAGGAATTGCCTCAGGCACAGTCAGTTCTGATGAATGGTTGAACTCTTCTACTGCTTTGAAAGCAAGTGAAAAATGTTGCTGAAATCTGAGCAATCTGTTTGCTGTGGGAGAGGAATCTTTTCCTGTTCCATGTCATCCAAATAATTTTCAAAATTAAGCCCTGATGAGGCTGAAAATATGGTACCAGGAACACTGGCAAAACACAATTTCTTTTGCTCTTGGTACTGCATTTAACTAACTGTACCAATTCATTATATATTTTGGGAGTTGGAGTCGGTCTATTTCATAGCGACTCTAACTCCACCAAAATGGGCACCGACTCCACGACTCCAACACCACAGCCCTACTCTCCACTTTGTGGTTTCTATATGGCGGTATTGATTCTAAAAGTAAATGCAAAACTTTCCCTGAACCCATGATTATGGGTTTCACTTCTACTTTCTTCCTTGTGTTTATAGTGTTATTTTAGAAAGTGGCAAGGTGTATGATCAAGGGAATATTTGGAGGCAGATATTGTATGTGAGCTAGTGGTGGTTAGTGCCAGGGCTGCTTTTTAGTTGTAAACTTATTCTGCAAACATAAAACCCTCACACAGCTTCATAAACAAAAAAGTAAAAAAAAAAAAAATTGATTTTTCCTTTTTCTATGCTTTTTTTCTTAAGTGATGACTATGATCTATAAGTGCAAGGAATGGCCTTTAAAAAGAGGATTGACATGAAAAGTGGGTGTGTGACCTGTTAAACAGGGTGGCAAACTTAGCGACAGCCAAGGGTGGGAAAAGTTCTAGCTACACCATTGGTTAAGACCAAATTATTCTGATTCATGAATAAAAACAAAACCTTAAACTCAACTTAATATTCCCAAAATGTGACTATTATATTAGAACGTTTTGAAAGTCTGCATCCCAGCAGGTGATCTCTTGTGTCTTCTACCACTACCTCAAAAAGGCTGTGCTTTCTTTTTGTTTTTATCTGTATTTTAAAATTTTTAACCCCTTACCGACATTGGACGCATGATTACATGATCCCGCTACATAGCCGCCGGGTGTTAGCTGCTAATTGTAACTAAGCAGGTAGTGGGGAAACTGCCATATTGGTACACCTTCATGCATTGTCTATCCAAAGTTAGAGTCAAATAAATTTAAAAAAATTAAAAGTTAAAATCAATCCCCTTTCACCATTTTACAAATAAAAAAAGAAAATAATTAAAAACACTGAAGAAAAAAATTCTAAACGCCAAAATTGCATATTTTTGCCCATTTCACATCCCATAAAAATTGGAATAAATTTCATCAAAAAAGTCAAATGTATTCCAAACTGGTAGCAATAAAAAGTACACTTTAGCCCGCAAAAAATGCACCCTCGCTCAGGTCCGTAGGTGTTAGTCCAAAAAAGTTATTGGTCACAGAAAACGGCACAGCGGCGCAAATTTCATA
This sequence comes from Phyllomedusa bahiana, assembly GCA_025379985.1. Lineage (NCBI taxonomy): Eukaryota > Metazoa > Chordata > Amphibia > Anura > Hylidae > Phyllomedusa > Phyllomedusa bahiana. The sequence goes on along the minus strand of JAODAL010008819.1, from coordinate 100,582 downwards.
AATAGAAAATGTATGGAATTTTGTTTATGGTACCAAAACATAGTGGAAACGCTACATGTTTGGTATTGCTGGATTCATATCAACCTGTAGAATACAGATAATACATCAATTATACTGAAGCTTGAACGCCTCAAATACAAAAACCCCGCAAACATGGCACAGGTGCGATTTTTTTCACATTTTTCCCCATTTAGAATTTTTTTGCGTTTTCCCAGTATATTCTATGGTAACATGAATAACACCATTAGAACGTAAATATTTTCCGACAAAATAAAAACCCTCATATGTCTATGTAGGTAGAAAAATTAAAAAGTTATGACTCTTGAAACGCTGGGAAGAAAAAACGAATGGAAAAGAAAATAGGCCTCAGCGTTAAGGGGTTTACAGAGACAAGTGAATCTTAAAAATTAGTTGCATTGAATGAATGGGGCCATGTATCATGAGATTTTGAAAACCTTCTTCCATCAACAAGGGCATTGAAGATGAAATGTGGCTGGGTCTTTCAGCATAACAATGATCCCAAGCACACCGCCAGGGCAATGAACGAGTATTTTCCTAAGAAGCATTTCAAGGTCCTGGAGTCCAAATCTCAACTACATAGAAAACCTTTTGAGGGAATTGAAAGTCTGTTGCCCAGCGACAGCCCCAAAACATCATTGCTCTAGAGGAGATCTGCATTGAGGAATGGGCCAACATACCAGCAACAGTGTGTGCCAACCTTGTGAAGACTTACAGAAAATGTTTGACCTCTGTAATTGCCAACAAAGTATATATAACAAAGTATTGAGATTAACTTTTGTTATTGACCAAATACTTATCTTCCACCTTAATTTGCAAAAAAATTATTTCCAAAACAGACAATGTGATTTTCTGGATTTGTTTTCTCATTTTGTCTCTCATAGTTGAAGTCTACCTATGATGTCAATTACAGGTCTCTCTCATCTTTTTAAGTGGGAGAACTTTCACAATTGATGGCTGACTAAATCCTTTTTTTCCCCACTGTAGGAGATTTGGAGACGGTGTGTTAAACAATTACTGAACCCTCAAAACTGCAAAGACTGAACATTTGGGCACTGAATATGATTTATCAAATCCAAGCACTCTGTATAATATATATCCATGTATATGAGCATTAGGTGTTATATGAGCCTGCAAATGTCGCCAAATAACAGCATCTGAATGTGGGAAAGATGCAGCCAGCACTACAAAACTCCCTAACTATTGCTGTCTATGGAGAGGAAAATGCTATCTAACTAAGAGCAGTCTGCACAGTACAGAGAGTGAGCTGAAAATGGCATTCACAAGGCAATACAGTGAAATATATATATAACATGGTCATGTGATTTTAGCAGCCAATGAGAGTCCTACATCTCAGCGATTACTTTTTTCTCACACTTCTCTGTGCTCTGCACTGATTGGATGGCCAGCAAAAGTGCAGAAAGGTGATTGGATGGCTGCCAAAAGTGCAGAAAGCCGCTGAAAACGAAATTGAAAATGGCTTGTATAACTAGAACTTTACTTGAACGAACAGTAAAATGTTTGGTTTGAGTTCCAAAAATTCGAGAGGTTCTACTAGAACTCAACTTTCCAATCAACACTACTCATAATGCCATCTATTCTGTGAAGTGCCCCAATCCCTCCTGCAGCTAAGCAATCCCACAACATAATGCTGCCATCCCCGTGTTTCACAGTTGCCATGGTGTTCTTAGGCTTTGAAGCTTTTCCCTTTTTCCTCCAAATGTAGAGATGGTCATAATGGCCAAACAGTTAAATTTTAGTTTTGTCAGACCAAAGGACGTCTCCAAAAATGTAGATCGTTGTTCCTGTGGGCATTTGCAAACATTAATCTGGCTTTTATATGTTTCTTTTGGAGTTATGGCTTCTTCCTGGCAGAGTGTTTTTCAGCCCATGTTGATATAGTACTCATTTCACTGAAGATAATGACACAATCTTACCAGCTTCCTCCAGCACCTTCACAATGTCTTTTGCTTTTGTTCTTGGGTTGATATGCACATGTTGGACCAAAGCACGTTCATCAATGAGACACAGAAACTGTGTCCTTCCTGAGTGGTATGATGTCTGGACATTTCCATCTTGTTTGTATTTATGTATAATTGTTTGTACAGATGAACGAGGCACCTTCAGGTATCTGGAAATTGCACCCAAGGATGATCCAGACTTATGCAATTCCCTTCCTGATATCTTGGCTGATTTCTTTAGATTTTTCTATTCCAGATACACCTGTGGATGTGTTAAAAATACATCCACAGGTGTGTCTGTAATTAACTCAGATGTTTCCAATAAACCTAACAGAATCTTCCAAAGATATTAAATCATCATATGGGCTGTCGTAAATTGTTTAAAGGCATAATAATCCTAGTATATGTAAACTTTTGACTTTGCAGAAAGTAATAAAAATGAATTAATAAAAGCTCTCTCATTTTTCTGGCATTTGGCAAATATAAATAATTTTGGTAATCTTAATTGACCTAAAATGGGTAAGGTTTATTCTTATTTCATGTCAGGTAGTGAGAAAAACATGCTTATGTGTCTTTTTAAAAAGTGTATATAAACTACTGTTTTCAACTGTATGTATCACATATTTCAGAGATGGACTCAATGTTAAAAACATGTACAGTCAAGTGGTCACAAATGCATATTGTCCTCTGGAAATGATCATAAATATTGAAAAACAGGTCAAAAATATATATAAAGATTTGCACAGATCCTGTTGAATATGAATAAATGATACTTAACCCAGAACAGGTCGTAAAAGGGATGGAATGACCAAAGGAAAGATGTGCTGTCCCAACGCACGTTTTGCCTGCACTTTCTCAAGGGGAATCCTAACATCCTGATCAAATGGGGAAATATGTTTTAAGCATTAAACCTTCTGTGTACATCCTGATTATTAAGGCTTTAGATTATACCAGTTGTAATTGACTATAGAAACCGTATCCAGACCAGTCAGCTATACTTAAAGATTTCAATCTAGATTTAATTGTAAAGTATGTTTGATATAGTGTCTCCACATATCTTACAACTGGGTTTCAGCATTACCTTGGCAATGTCCCCGAGCACTGAACACCTTGTAGGTTTTAGAATTGGTGAAATCCCTCTTTTGCCCATTTTTCCTGTGGAAAACAAATTGCCTAATAATTCTGCAAACCTATGTAGCATGTTGATCTCCAGAGGCTACACTTTCCCTCATTACACAAATACATAAGACCTGATGTGCTTCATTCCAATAAGCATTCAAGTTTATATAGCTTGGAGTTGGAAAATAAGCACAGAAATGATGATACGGTTAAAATACTCACTTTCCCAATAATCGTGCACACAGTGTATGGTTGTAATTCATTTGTAAAACACTGCTGGAACCTTATAAGCATACAATAAAATTGAAAGCATATCAATATTATAAGAGCTATACTAACTATATCTCAAGGTGCAGATATACTATGTGCAACCTATGCAGTTGCCTTTAAGTCCTATAGGTAAGGGACTATTAGCAATGTTATCTACTGTCTGTTGAGTTGAATGCATTCGATTGTGCAACTAGTTTTTGTAGGACTCACAATTGTTAGACCAGCACAAGGTTGTAGCACAAGCTACCCACATACTCTTCTTGCTTGCAGAGACAGACTCTTATCATTATGTACATAGAAAGAGGGACTAATTAATATTATTAATGTATTACTTTAATCCCTTCAGGACAGAGCTATTTTTGAATTTTCCTTTTTTGCTTAGGCTATGTCTACACAGCACTGGTTCCCGGTCAGATTATCGACAGATTAATTATTCAGAATCCACCGACAATCAGACTGTCACCAGTGCCCCCTAGACATCAATAAAAACTCTAAGCTACTCAGCGCGGATTGACTACTACCAGATTTCTAACCCGCCGCCCCTCCGCCGGAAGATAGAACATGTTCTATCTTCCATAGGATTCCCGTAATATTCCTGTACTTAATGTGCTGGGCCGACGGCAAATCCGAAAACCAATTGCCTTTTTTTGGGCAAGCTGATGCCAAAAAATGCGGTACAATGATGTTCAAATAGCGTCGGATTTTCTTACCCCTAGAATACAGCCTGGATTTTCTATTGTTGGATTTATAAACCACCGGACCTCTGCCGGAAGATAGAATATGATCTACCTTCTGTCAAATTCCTGGAGGATTCCTGTACAATCAATGTACAAGGCTGGTGACAAATACAAAAACTGACCGTATTTTTTTGCGCAAACCTGCTCAAAAACCATTGTACAGCAATGTTAGAATATCATCAGATATTCGCCAGTATTTTAATATTAGCTGTGTAAGCATGGGCTTATTCTTCCCATATTTTTTTCTGTCTGCACAGACATATTATGGTTTGATTTTTTTTGTTAAACATGTTATTTTTAATTGACCATCCTATGATTCCAGTGATACCAAATTTGCATAGTTTTCATTATGTTTGACTACTTTCTTTGTATCGCCATTTTTTTTATCTTTCCTCTGATAGAGCTGGATGATGGTTAATTTTTGCAGGGTCCATTTGCGCTATGAGGTTAGCTACACATCACTGTATAGATTTTAATATGACAACTAAGCAATCCTCATTTTACTGTTCAAGGTAATCTTACTGTCATTTTCAATACAATTTTTCTATTCTATAAGAAAACTTGTATTATGTTAGTAACCGTAAGTAGTCTTTGATCCTAATTAGGATGCTATAATGTCAATGTCAGCTGTTACATGGCTTCTGAGGGATTACAGAAAGGAACGCTTCCATAGGTGCAAATACAAAATTATATGTAGCATATAGTACTCTGAAGCCGTTCTGTGATATTTAGCACCAAAATGTTAGCAGCAGATTCTCTAGATCCTGTAAAGTATTATGTGTAGTTTTATGGATTGGACTTGTTTTTACACCATAATGATTATCTTTTAACATATAGGGAAAAGGTGAATGAAAACTATTGCCAAATACATTGCTCTTTTGATTTTGCTTTGGTCAAAAGTAAAGAAGATTTTATCTCTTCTTAGAGTACAAAATTTCTGTGACCACTTCTCCCCAACTCTCTTTCTTTTGTATCTTATCTTATTGATTTAAGCTGCTGTCAGTCAGTTGGTTCCTACCATGGTGAGTGACTCTCTCCAGAGTCTTATCTCTAGTAACAGAGTTTATTTATCTAACTAGATGAAAATATTTTACTCTTTAGAGCCATGTAGCCATGCGTAGCACATTTTATAAACCTTTTACACTCTTATCACTGTAACAGAAATAAATAGAAACAACAGAGTTGATATGAAAATCACTGTTGCAGACCCACCCACAGCCTAATCAGAAAGTGTGAGTCTAAAGCGGGCAGTGGCTCTGTGAAACCACATGGTAAGAAAACCCCTTTAATTTGATTGACATCTGGGGAATTTAGAGTCAACAACTTGAATTTTTTCTTCCTTCATCATGGTTTTGCTTACTTCTACTTCTCAGGTGCTATTAAGAATGGGCAATGAAACATTTGTAGGTACGCAGCAGCCAAGCACAGATGGGTCAGACAGTGGCCAATGACACAGTGTGTAGGTGCAAAAAAAAGGAGTAGGCCAAAAAGTGGGACAATGACACATGTGTGGGTCACGGCAGCAGCCACAGCAGAGCATGAGGTAGACGTGGCACAATGACATTCTGGAGGGGGAAAAAAAAGGGGTAGGCAGAGTGGGAAATGACACAGTGTGTAGGTCACGGCGAGCCCACCCACAGCATGAGGTCAATGTGGCACAATGACACGTTGTGGTCAGGGCGCGGGCCACAGCAGCAGCATGAGGTCAGACGGGGCACAATGACACAGTGTGAGGTCACGGCAGCAGCCACAGAAGCATCATGAGGTCAGCGGGGCACATGAGTGTGGGGGTGAGGGGCATCCAGCCCCTGGTAAAGATGGTTGGTGGCAGAGGGAGAAACTGTCAGCGATTGTGGCATCGGCGGGTGGAGCTCAGAATAGGGCTATGGCCTAGTTTAAAACCCTGATATTTCTCACAGTTTGGGTAATGTCATGGTTTGTAGTGTGAGCCTAAGGCTTTGGTGTGTGGAAATCCGGGCCCTATCCAGCCGATTCATTTTGAAAAAGGGTCAGTTTCCACATTTCCCGTAAAAGGTGTTCCCCTTTGGGGGAAACGATGGCCCCCGCCGCACTGAACACCCCTTGATCCCCACTACGGGCCGGGCGGCAGCTTCTCCCCCCCCCAACTGGGCCCCATTTTGGGCCACAATCCAGTTTGGTGCCCATAGTCCAGGGATTTTAACGGGTGGAGAGTGCTCTTCAAGTAGGCCAAAACCCTTTGGGTTTAGGGTCTGCTCCGGGTCCTGCAGTGCTGCTGCTGGGATACCTCCCCTAGGGGGTGAAGGAACTGCTCATCATGACCCAACTTAGGTTGTGTGAGGAGCGGGTATGCCCCGACCCCCCCCCTTCCCCCGGCAGCCACAGCAGTAGTCTGACGCTGAAGAACCCCTGGTAGACTGTCAAGGAGGGATGATGCCGCACAAGGAGGGGAAAATGACTCGGAGGATTTCCTATATATTTGGTTTGTCCCCCTCTAAATAGGGGGAAAAAGGCCCCCATTTTGGACCGGTAGCGGGGTCCAATAGGGGGGGGGCCCAGATGTCATCCCCTCCGGGATGCAGATATTGGGCTGCCCTACCCAGGCAAATCAGCATGCTGCGGGTCTTGCCAAGTGACTCCGAGGGGTCCCTCCTTTCCATCTCCACGTATCTGCCCGGTGTTGGGGTCATCTCCTCATATTTTCATTCCATCTACCTCCCCCAGCTGTCCTGCTCCTTCTCTCTTTCCCCCGGGGGTATAAAATCCACTCATTTCAACGACAATGTTTCTGCCCAATGCTACTTCCTCCCCCTCCTCCATTTTCAGTCCCCACCGGACCATGGGCCGCGAGATGTAGTTCCTCCCCAGCCCCTGCCAAGAAGATTTTTCAGCATCGGTTCCAGGAATAAGCAGTGGAATACGTTATTCTTCCCTTAATCCTGGCGACTGACAAATAAATGGCCCCTCAAAGGGCCCTCAACAAACGGCAGTGTAAAGCTGAGCTGCCATGGCTGACATCAAATTCCCAAAAGGGAGTTTTCCCTGTCCGCCTGGTCATCAAAAAACGTTAATGGCCTTTTCTTGTTATACAGCGGTCAACATTGTAGGCTGGAATTCAACGGTGGAAACATCGCATATCGAGTGTGTTGGGGGAGGCCATTTGCTGCTGCAACTCGAGAGGGTTTCCCCTGGCTTTAATGAATGGATGAAGGCATGCACAGTTTTGGCAATTTTCAGATTTTAAAAGATCGGGGGAAGACTTCGGAACCTTTTCACAATCAATTGAAAGTGCGCCGCGGGCGTTGGAAATCCCTCCCTTAGTGCAGCGCGGACACCATGTTACTCCCATTGTCCGTCACCATGGCCCGTTTGCATTGGCGCGGAAAAAAGCCACCATCGATTTCTTGCTGCATGACGCGGAGCATTCCCCCCCCTTTGGACTTCGTTCCCAGGAAAGCCAGGGAAACTGGGACACCCTGTGCCCTACTCTGTGGATGATGGGCGTACTTGTGGAGGCTAAATGGTGGTGGTGGGGGGAGGAGGAGGCGGACTTGGGCAGGAGCCGCTTTTTGACAGGTGGGGAGAAAGGGGGCTTTCCCCTGCCCAATTTGTTAGTGTCCTGGGCGGGAAGCACATTCACCCAGGGGGCCGTAAAGGACATGTACTGGCCCTGCCCGTTTACAGCTCAGCTCCGCGCTGCCGGCACCTTGGAACAAAACCGAACGCCAAAGGATTTTTCCCATTCTGTTCTACTATTTATAAAGTGTGGTACTCCCTTTTTTGGGAAAAAGAAATTAGGGCTTAAACTTCCATCTGGCTCGGCAAAAGGGCATTAATTCTGAACGGTGCAGAGTCCACCTTTTTGGAAAGGGGGGGACGCAGCCCAACAACTTGGAAAAGGGTAGGTCAGCTTCTGCCCTTAGGATGGTTGGACCATACTGTTGTCTCTTTGCATTGCTCGCTGAACGACTGCGGGGCCCCAATGAGTAGCGAGGACAGGAGCATCTGGATCGGGAGATGGGGCAAGGAAACAGTCCCTTCTGCAGAGGTGGTGGACCCTTACGGCTGCAATGGCAGAAGCCCACTGGGCGCTGGTGCTCTGCTGTTGCTGCGGCGGCAGGTGGCCCACCCCATCTAGAAACGTTTCCCCCCAGGCCCCCGGGTGGGACGCTGCATGTTTTGACGCAGGGCGGGTGCCAACTTAGCTCCCTGGCCCCGCTTCACTTTTGCCTAACATTTTCTACATTACCCATTTTCGGCTCCCCCGTGTCTTAGCAAAAAAATCCCACACCCCCAAATATCGGATTTTACGCCAACGCCCGCACTGAGTGCCTCTCCCGCCGCTGCCTCGCTGAGCCCCTGTGCTGCTATTTTCTTGGCCCCTGCGAAGGGGGTTTTTTTCCCCCGTGGCCGCTTGGCTCCCGACTCACTTGTTGCTTCCCGCTGACTCACGGCCCACACCCCCTTGCTGCTGGCCGCGCCCACGCGCAAGCGCCCCTCTTCTCCCGACATGATGAACCCTTTTCTCACCCGGTCAAGTGCGGTCGGCTAATAAATCATCTATTTGGGTTTCATCGTCACTGTGTCCCCATCACCCGGGCTTTGGGATGCAGGGCGACCCCTCACAACATGACCCCCATGCCATCTCAAATTTTACTTTTCCGTTTTTGGAAGCAGGGAATATTGGGCCCCCTTTTTTCGCTGCCAAATAGCGTGACTGCCCTCATCAAATTGTTCTCCTCGCTATATAGTGGCGCTGAGCCCCCACCAAAGTAGATCCTGGCGAGGAACCAGTGGGGACAGAGGGAGTTAAGGAAAGGTGAGGGCCGTGCCCGTCCCGGGCCATGCCCCCTAAGGGTTTGTCTGACGTACCCCCCGACTTTGGTGGGGTTGTCAGATGTATCTGGGAGGAAGTGGATACCTACAAAAAATAAGAAAACCCCTTTGGGTGCTTTTTCAGCCATGGGCCCCTAATGACAGCGGGAGTTGTGGCCTCACCGAGTGACCCCCGCTGCGATCCCTTGCTGTGCTGCGACCTGTGCCTGGAATGTTTTTGCCTCTGCCATCGCAGGTGAAAGCCCGCCACCCCTCTGTCTGACTACTGTTTTTCTAAAAAGAAGACACTGTTTGATGAAGATATCTGTTATGTAAATACCACCCTATTTTCACTCCCCAAAAAGAACCCAGAACAAGCTTGGTAACCCCCTTTGGGTATAAATTGTGCTCCACAAATGGGGAGGAAAATTTACTTGTATTGCCGTTTAAAAACCTGTGTATTTTTCGAATATAAAAGCACAAAAAAGGCTTAATTAAAATTGGATATGTTTTTGTCAGAATTTCTTCTGTGGCGGTGAAAAACAAAGTCTCTTTTTTGGTACAAGCGAAAAAGCTTAAAAAACCCCTGGGTTAAATTTCGCCAAACAATTGAGCAACCACAAAAAACGAGCTTTGTTGTGTTACAATGGCGTTTTTTTTACGCTGCAAACAAGAGAAAAATAAAACCCCGCTTGTGAATTTGCTACAGGAAAATTGTAATTTTTGGCAGTGAAAAAAGACGGTTTTTTTTTTGTCGCCACAGCAGAAAAAACGCTAAATTAAACCCCGGTATAAATGGCAAAAGAATTGAGCAGCCCCAAATATAGATGTAGCGTGTTACAATTTGCGTGTTTTCTACGCTCCAGCAAGAGAAAAAATTGTAATTAACCCCTTTGCTTGTAAGTGTTTAGCGTTATTTGACAAAGTTGAAATCGGGCCCCGTTTTTTTGTTGATCGAAATTTTTTGATCTGCGTAATTAGGTTTAAAATCTTTGCATCTCTATTTTTATGCCCATTTTTTGCGCTTCCTGTCATTTTTGGGGGCCTCAAATCAGCTTAAGAATAGGCAGGGTGAGATGTGTGTGCGACGTCAGACTGGGAGTGTATGGGTTTTTATTTGGGTGGAAAAAACACTTTTCCTGTTTTTACTAGAAAAGCCCTTTGTTATGCAGTGCTTCGCGTCTCATTTGCAGTAGGGGTGTGCGCTCTGCCTTGTTCAAACAGCTCAGCGAAATTATTCTTTTCTTACAGAGAAAGCTCTAGTTTTAGCTGTATCCTTTCAACTTAGTTAGATCAAGATTGGAAATTTTATGTAGTTAGGGAGAGAAAATTTTTAAGGAGCATCTACCCCTGTAAAGTCACAGGGGTGAGGGGGGGAGGGGGGGGGGGCGGGCGAACAAGACAAGCTCATAAAGAATACTGGATAAAAAATTCCCCCAAAACTTAGGTTTGCATTATACTGCAATTTGATTTATTATTAAAATTTTCATTTAAATATTTCCTGGATTTTGGGCAGCCCGAATTATATTAGGTAACATCTTTTTTGTAAATGAGGCTCTTTTTTAGGTGCAAAACTCATTTTATTATCAGTATAATTTTTGAAAAGGGGTTTTTTTTCAATTTTGCCCATTCCACTTTCCTTGATATACCCACCTTGCAGTTAAATTAGAATCCAGCAATTTTGTAGTCAGCACAGGTTGAAGGTGCCAAAATACCTTTTATTATCCGAATACATTTCAGATAGGGTTTTTTTAAAATTTTGGCCACTTCCTTTGTTTTTTATGCACCTTCCCTTTTAGGGAATACAGAAATTTTTGTAGTCCCCAAGTGATTGAAAGGTGCCAAAAATAAACTTTTATTATCAAAATTACATTTCAATACGTGTTTTTTCACTTTGGCATAGGCCAGGTTTTTTGTAGACTACTTTGCATTTTTAAATGTGAATACAGCAATTTTGTAGTCCCACAGGTGAATTAAAAGGTGCCAAAAAATAACTTTTAACCCGAATCATTCATATCTGTTTTTTCCTTTGGCGCATAAGCTTTGTTCTTTGGGGACCTTGCATTTAAATGTGAATACAGCAATTTTGTAGTCACCACAGGTGAATTGAAAGGTGCCAAAAATACTTTTATTATCCGAATACTTTTTCAGATAGTTTTTTTCACTTTGGCGCGGGCCAGCTTTGTTGATAGAAGCTTTTTGTATTTAAAATGTGAATAAGCTATTTTGTTCACCAAGGTGTTTGAAAGGTGACAAAAATACTTTTATTATTGAATAATTTTCAAAAAATTTTTTTTCACTTTGGTGCAGGCCCGTTTGTTGATAGATTGCTTTGCAGTTAAATTTGAATTTCAGCAATTTTGTACACCACAGGTGAATTGATGGGTGCAAAAATACTTTTTTATCCGAATACATTACAAAGTTTTTTTCATTTTTGGCGCCTAAAAGGGCCCGGGTTATTGAGGATTTGCAAAATGGAATACAGAAATTTTGTAGTACCACAGGTGAATTAAAAGGGTGAAAAAATCCCTTTATTATCTAATCATTCAATACGTTTTTTCTTTTTGGGCGCAGGCCGCTTTGTTGATAGAGAATTGCAGTTTAAATGAATTTTGCAATTTTGTAGTTTCCAGGTGTTTAAAGGTTTGCCTCCCTTTTTTAATATCCTTCTTTTTTAGACGGGTTTTTTTTTTTTTCACTTTTAGTCAGTAAAGTTCGTTGATAGATCTGCTTTGCATTTTAAATTTAAAACCAGCAATTTTTTTTTGTTTTAGGGTTTTTGAAAATTCTGTGATTTGTCGTTTTTTAATAAAAATTTTCCCAAAAACCTTTTCCCATACCTTCTCAAATTTTTTATATTTCTGAACATGGAGCTAAATTCGGGTGGTAGCAGCAAAGAGGGGGGTAGGACATGAGGTAGAGGTCGAAAAGGGCTTTTCCAGTGGGGCACAAACGCATCCCAGCGGATCGTTGTTGCGGGACCGTCAGGCCCTGTCATCGCTGGGGGACGGGCCCTGGAATTCGTACAAACGCGCGCCATTCGCCTTCAGTTTTTAATGCAACCTGCCCAGCAGTCTTCCCTCCTTCCCCCCCAGAGGGCCAAAAATGTCGTCTCAGCACATCAGCATTCCCTCCAACATGAAGCAGCCCAAATTAAACTCGTGTACCCACCACTGTGGATAATCATTTTCTAAAGACCTTTTTGAAAAAAAATGCGGTTGGGGTCAGAAGGTGTTAAAATATAAAGAGGCAAAGGGGATGATTTTTTGTCTGAGCCCAGTTACTGATGCCATCAGAGGGGGAGAAGAAGCCGGTCAAACGGGGAAAAATCCCGGGGGGTCGGCAACGCCTTGCAGTCCCTCTTTCTTGTGCCCGCGCTCCCGGGTGCAGAATTCAGGGGGACAAATCATGTGTTGATGATGGAGATGACGACATTGGGATCCAAAATGGTCTTTTCACAGAATTTGTTGCGAGCGTTTTCACTGGCGAGGAAAGACGTGGGGTAGTGTCATAGGGTTCCCCTCAAAAAGGGGAGGGCGGGCAGAAGTCCGCTGATATGATTCCACCAGCCAGGGCAGCGAAAAAACCCCCTCCCCGCTTATCGCCGTCAAAAAGGCCAACCTCTCAAGCCCGGGCCTTCTTTGAGCAAGCCTGATTCCCCGCGAGTCATTCTGCCCTTTTCCGTAAACGCATAAGTAGAGGCAAGAACCTTTGGTGGTTAACCCCCCCAAATGTCTAGTCACATGCAGCGAATGATGAGTTAAAAGGAGGCAAACTTTGGCCCAAAAAAGGGCCCGAACCGACGCCGGGGGTCCAACCACTGTCACACCCCCTTCTCCGCCTCCTTCTCCTCCTCGCCACCACCCAACATTCCTCACATGCACATGTTCTCAGAGTCATGTCAGGGGTAAGCCTCCGCTTTAGCCTCCACCCTCGCCTGATACCACCAGCACCCAGAGACCCCTCCACCCTTTTCCTTCCGCCATTTTTATGACCCGACGCCCTCACGGGGCCAAACAGCAGCCAAACCAACTGTCTTCCAGGTTGGGAGCAGAAGAAACACTTTAACCCAAACCTCCCAAAACCAAAAAGCCTGAAATGTCGGCATTTCAGGCTTTTGGCCTTGGAAATGTTCCTTTCCCTCTGGGGACCAGATGGGTTCTCCCGTCAGGCCCTTGCCTGCCCCCCGTACCCGATGCGAGCAGGCATTTCTTTGCCAGAAAAGCCCTCCTTCCCCTGGCCAGCCCCGTGCATTAAAATTTTAAGGCGTTGTCTGATCGTGGCCCGGAAAAGTCCATCTGACCCCGAACATGGACTAGTAAAACCGGCAAGGACGCTATATTCCCCGTGAAAAGCTCACTGGGTGGTGGGTGGTACTCTGGGGGGGATGGGGGTCTCAGGCTCGGGCGCCGCTCTTCAAAAACCCCCGGGATGGTCAGGTTTCTTTCCCCCCAAAGGTCCCGGTGGCATCACGTGCCCATAGAAACCAGGCCTGTTGAAAAATTTAAACTGTCTTGGAGACCTACACACAGGTGGGGTGTGGGCCCCCAACGAGACCGGGCTGGCTGGGTCCAAGAACCCTTTTGGCCAGGGAAAGGTGGTGTGCGATAACGGGGAAAACTGTGGCCGGCCTTTAAAAATCGGGAGGCGGAGCAATCCCTTGCCTGGCTTGTCAGAACCTTGTGTCCAGAAAATTTTTAAAGAGTAACGGGTCTGGATGCCTGTGAGGAAGGCTCGAAGTCTAAGTTTGCACTTCCCCCTCCGCACCCTGTTCGTCCCTCCTGGCTGCTTTTCAGGTCAGCTCTGCCTCCCCGGGCAAACGTCTCATTGTTTACTGGCAACACCCGGAATTCCACCCTCCAATGCTCCCGCGATTTTGGCAGCAGCGCAATGCCATTTTGCATACGAAGGACACATGGCCGACAAGCAGCGGTGCGACCTCGGTGAGTTGAGCCACCGAGAGTGGAGTAGGTGAAAGAGCTCTGCACCATCCTTGCAGTTTTTGAAGAAGCCACCAAAATGGTCAGTGCGGGACGATGCCCCTTGTCCAGCATGAGCATTGTGGTGATCTTAGTATTCTTGAACGAACGTCTGGACACCTCTGAAACAACAGGTTCCCAGCCAGCGACGGAGGAAGGAGACGGCACAGATGCGGACACGAGCCCTTTCTCTCGTCAATCCACAAGGGCCCACAGTTTTTCTTAATTTTATCTGTCTTCATTAGGCAGTGTTCGAGGTCCGAGAAGCTAGTGCAAGGCAGCGTATCAGCTCTCAGGGTGCATCATCTCTGCAAGTCAGGGCTGTGATTGATGCTGAGCCAGAAGAAGCGGAGGAGGAGGATGAAGTATTCCTAGACTCGCCGAACGTACCGGTAACGTCCCTTGCCTTGGAAGGGGAATGAGGTTGGCGCATTTGAGGCGGAGGAGTGAAAATGAGGAAAAGAGTTTTGCCAGTGCCCCTCGACCCAGGAGGCGTGGGAAATCAAGGCTCATCCTCTCCCATGAATGCTTGGGATGCATCCATTACCACCAACATGAACCTACGGCAATAAGGCCCACAAAATAAAACAACAGTAACTAAGTGGCCACCCTCCAGAATCCCCGTGAACAAAAAAAAAAAACTCAGCACATTTTCCTTTTCACCCCCCAAATAGAGAGTAAAATGCAGGAAATCGGAGAACCTGCAGAGTTTGAACAACTGGAGACATCAGTTGCGTCTGCTTCACAATCCACAAATGTCACGGTGGAACAACAACAGCGTACCGTGACAGCAGTAGAGTGCCAAGTTATCCGTAGCGGCAGCACATCATGCAGCCAAGGTGGCCAGAAGCCTAATGGGTAACTCTGGCAATCTTTATTTACCACCTTACCAACGCATTGTATGCAAGGGCACACATACAACACACAGAGACCAGCTTAAGATCATGGTGTCACGACAATCTCTGCGTCTCAACACCAATGTTTTGTATGAGTTCCGGATCCAATAGATTCTGGGTATCTAAAATGGACGAATGGCGCCCGAGCTCGCTCGCGCACTAGCCAGTATAGGTGGTGTCCTGCCCAGCAGCCAGCGTCCGATCTGAGCGGACCTCCAGCACAGCTTGGAGGACTCCATTACAGACAAACGCATCCGGCTTTCCACAGATATCGTGGATTCGTTAGACTTTCAACAAGATGAATCAGGTCATGGATCACTGATTGATTTGTGGCCCCAATTGCCGAGGTCATCGATTTAGTATGCCCGTTTACTCACATTCCTCTTCAAACAGAAATGGACCTCATGAAAACTTTTTTTTAAAATGATCATTTCTTACTGCAATTTTTATTCTCTTTTTCCAACATATCTTTGCAGGTTTGAGTGCTGTGAGGAGGACTGTAAAAGACAAAGTTTCATAACACCACCATATTCCATTACTCACTTAATCTTTAGAAGTTTTTTTCGCATATGTCCAATGTTCTTTGAGGTCAGTTGCTGTGATGAAACACTATAATTATTGATCCTTAGGTAACCGGATAATGTGGCTTCCTAAGTGGCATTTCTCCATCACAATTTTTAAGTGAGCTGAGAACATATATATAATTTTTTTGGGGTCATGTTGCTGTGAGATACAGCATAATCATGGTCCCTTTGAACAGAAATTGTGCCTTCTAGTGGCTTTCCTCCTCACTAATTTTTAACTAGTGGCTGAGAAATCAAATTTTTAATTTTTTGGGTCATGCTGCTTTGATATCAGCAATACTACAGTTCCTATTCTAAAAAATCTTGTTTCTAACAGACCTTTTTTCTTCACAATTGTCCAAAAGTGGCTCAAGGTTCCATGCTTTTGAATTTTTTTGGGGCATTTTGCTGTTACATGCGCTATACTTGTCGTCCTATTATAAAAAAAAAATGTTTGTTTCTAACAGACATCTTGTTCTTCACAATTTGTCCAAAGGGCTCAGGGACATGCTTTTGAATTTTTGGGGCATTTTTGCTGTGACAATGCGCTATACTTACGGGTCCTATTATAATAAAAGTAGTTTTCTAACAGACATTGTTCTTCACAAATTTCCAAAGTGGCTCAAGGGTCATGCTTTGAATTTTTTGGGGCATTTTGCTGTGACATGCAGCTAGACTGCAAGACCTACTGTCAAAAAGTTGTTTCTACCAACATTTGTATCTTCACAATTGTCAAGAGGGCTCAAGAGTGAGATGCTGTCAGAAACAGGAAATAGGTAGACACTGTTAATGGAAAAAACCCACATTATTTGCAAAATGACTTGTTCTTTTGCAAGATCTTTAACATAGCTATCAATCCTGTATCGAGAACAACACCATTTTAATACAATAAAAAAAGAGAAACAAAGACATGTGGTATTCATCCTATTTTAAAATGTGTTTTTCTAGAATTAAACTACTAAAAACCTTGCATGTACAAAATAGCCTGGTAAAAAATTCCTCTGAATTGTACAAGGAGGTACAGAAAAACTTGACCCAGATGTAGGTTATTCAGAGAGACATGGAGTATGGCGCACAGACAGAAAACAAAGTACAGAGACAATTTCCTCCAGCACGTTGAGCAAAATAGAAAAAGAATGCCAAAAAAATGGCACCTGGGTGGAACAGAGCGTGTAAACCACCAGTATATATCCAAGTGAAGCTCAATTGGTCCGCACCTCATACGGAAGGCAAGCGCTACCCGACAGGGACCTGTAACCGTAATTTTTTCGGACTATAAGGCGCACAGATAAAAGCCTCTGATATTATCAAAATCGAAAGTGCGCCTATAGTCCGATTCGCCCTTATATAGGAATCAATTCACTTCACATGGGTTATTGTTCCAAGAATGTATTTACAGCTATTTAGTGACATCTTATTAGTAACTGATTTGTAACTGATTTTTCCGATTGAAAATATGTTGTCCGAAATCAGTAAATACAAATCATTTAGCACATAAGTGTCACTAAGGCAATGAACACAACGGCTGATTCAGACTGATTCACAATCGGAATATTCCGAGCGTAAATATGTTTCCTAATCAGTTTGCAAATCAGTTGCAAATAAAGCAACACTAAGTGTGCCCCGTATATCGCGATACGGTAACGGAAATATGTACATTTTTGACTTTGTGTTACAACTTTACAAAGTAGAGTAGTTATTTTGAAAGTGTTGAATGAAGCTTGTCTTGCGTCCTGAGATTGTTTCAAATAATGTGTGCTGCGCCTTATAATCCGGTGCGCCTTATAAATGAACCAAGAACTTAAACAGGCACTCATTTGATAAAGCGCCTAATAATCCGGTGTGCCTTATAGTACAGAAAAATACGGTATATGTCCATGAAACTAAAATGGAGGTTGAAAGACTCCATCCCATTTCTTTCCGGCACATTTTTTTAATTTTGGGGTCATGCAGGTATGGGGCTCCATGCTGTGGCCCAGGACAGGTATATATCAATTCCGTTGAAACTAAAATGGTGGATCCAAGACCTCCTTTTTCCGGCACTATTTAATTTGGTGGGTCATGGCAGGTTTGGGGCTCATGCTGTGGCCCATGGACCGGTATAGCCCAATGATCCAGAGAAACTAAAATGGTGTTGAAAGACTCCTTTTTTTTCCTGGCACTTATTAATCTGGGGTCATGCAGGTTTGGGGCTCATGCATGTGGGCTCAGGACAGGATAGTCTATGTCCAGGAAACTAAAATGGTGGTTTGAAAAGACTTCCTTTTCTGGCACTTTTTAATCTGGGGTCAGGCAGGTTTGGGGTCATGCTGTGGCCCAATGACAGGTATAGTCAAGTGCCCAGTGAAATAAAAGGTGGTTGAAAACTCCTTTTACCAGGAACTTTTTAATCTGGGGTCAATGCAAGGTTTGGGGCTACAACTGTGGACACAGGACAGGGAATCGTCTTATTCCAGTGAAACTTAAATGGTGGGTGAAAGACTTCTTTTTTTCCGCACTTTTTAATTGGGGGTCAATGCAAGTTTTGGGCTCATCGCTGTGGCCCAGACAGTCTAGTCAAATGTCCAGTGAAACTAAAATGGTGGTTGAAAGACCCTTTTTCAGCACTTTTTAATCTTTGGTCATGCAGTTTGGGGCTTCAAGCTGTGGCTCAGGACAGGGATTTTCTATGTCCAAGGAACCTTAAATGGTGTTGAAAGACTTTTTTTTTTTCATTTTTTTAATCGGGGGGTCATGAGGTTTGGGGGTCATGCGGGGCCCGGGGACAGGTAAGTCAATTCCAGTGAAAACTAAAATGTGGTTGAAAGCTTCTTTTTCCGGCATTTTTTAATCGGGGGTCATGCGGGTTTTGGGGCTCATGCTGTGGCTCAGGACAGGGAATCTAGCCCAGTGAACTTAAATGGTGGTTAAAAGACCCCTTTTTTCCGGCACTTTTTTTTCGGGGGGTCATGCATTTTTGAGGCTATGCTGTGGCTCGGGACAGGGAAAGTTATGTCCAGTGAAGCTTAAATGGTGGTTGAAACACTTCTTTTTCTGGCACTTTTTAATCTGGGGGTCTGCGGTTTGGGGCTCATGCTGGGGCCCCAGGACGGTATAGTCAATGCCAGTAAACTAAAATGGTGGTTGAAAGACCCCTTTTCCCCGGCCTTTTTAATCGGGGGTCATGCAGTTTGGGGTCATGCTGTGGCTCGGGGACAGGGGATAGTCTATGTCCGTGAAATTTAAAATGGTGGTTAAAAGCTTTTTTTTTCCCCGGTTTTTTTAACTGGGGGTCATAGGTTTGGGGTATGCTTGGGGCCCCCGGAAGGGGGATATCAATGCCATGAAATTTAAATGGTGGTTGAAAGACTTCTTTTTCCGGCATTTTAATCGGGGGTCATAAGGTTTGGGGTCTGCTGGTTCCGGACGGGGGATAGTCAATGTCCAGTTAAAAAAAAAATGTGGTTAAAATAATACTGCCTTCTGGCACTTTTTTAATTTGTGGGTGATGCAGGTTTAAGGGTATGCTGGGGTAAAAGACAGGGTGGAATGGTCTGTGATTTTTTTTCTGTGGTTTTTTAAAACCCTAATGTGTTGCCTAAGATGTAGCATGTGCCAATTGATTTGTGGTTTTTAATTCCAGCCTCCCACCCCTTTTTTTTTGGGGTTTTAAAGAATAAAGGGTTTTTGTTGCTCTGCCATAGACTTTAGTGGTCACGGCGATTTCCGATAGAGAGGGGGCGAATTCGATTTAACGAAGGGGAAATTTGTTTAGATTTTAGGAAAACTTGGTTCTAACGAAGTCGAAGTTTGGGTACTTTCGGGGAACGAAGTGTGCTTTTGATTGTAAAATGGCTGCGACACATGGCATCAGGGGCAAACACTCTGGAGAAAAAAGGGGATAGCCTGCATGACATGTGCAGAGATGAAGCCAATCAGAGACCGGCGGGATTCTTGACGTCACCGCACTTATTGTCGGGGGGGCGCGCGGAGCTCACACTCCCTCAGTATTACAGGGGGGGTGGCCGCGGCGATTATTACTAAAAAACATTTTTTAAGCGATTTTTTTGGGGTGTTAGCTTGTCTCAGAGGGCTGTTTTCTTTAATGTTCTTTTCTGTTTTTTGGGGTTTGGATCTGAAAACCCAGTGTGCTTTCCACTGCAGCTGCATTTTACATTCAATATCCATGGGGGGTTCTAAGCCTTTTCCTTTTTGTTTCATTTAAAAAAAACAGCGTTTTTAAAATACAAATCCCACTTCATTTTTGGCTGTTTAAATTTTCTATTGCGCAATTTAACCCTGGGGGTTTAAATTAGCGTTGTTTTGGGGTTTTGTGCTGACCCCAAAAAAAACCGTCATTTTAAACGCCAAAATATATTTTTTTTTCCCTGTAGATAATTCAAAAAGCAAAGGGTTAATTAAAATTTTTTATTCTTGTTTTTTTGTGGCTTTTGAAAAACGAAATTGAAACCCAGCAAAAGCTACTGTTTGGGGTTTGCTCAATTTTTTTTGCCCCAATTTACATCCGGGGGTTTAAATTTAAAAGCGTTTTTTTGTGGTGTGCTGCCCCCAAAAAAACCGTCTTTTTTAAAAAGCAAAATTTATACATTTTTCCTGTAGCAAATTTTTTTTCACAAGCAAAAGGGGTTAATTAAAATTTTATATCTTTTTTTGTTTTTGGGCGTAAAAAACACGAAATTTGTAACACGTTAAAAATGCTACTTTTTTTGGGGCCCAATTGTTTGGCGCAATTTACATAAAGGGGTTAATTAAGCGTTGTTTTGCTGGGTGGTTGCCCCCAAAAAAACCGTCATTTTAAACCCCAAAAATAAATACATTTTTCCTGTAGATAATTCAAAAGGGCAAAGGGTTTAAATTAAAAATTTTAAATCTTTGTTGTGGGGTGTAGAAAAAAAACGCAATTGAAAACCCGCTACAAAGTACTAGTTTGGGTGGCCCAATTTTTTGGGCCCGAATTTACACCCCGGGGGTTAATTAAGCGTTGTTTGCATTTGTACTCGTAAAAGAAACTTTTGGTTTTTCCCCGCCACAGAAAAAAATTCTTAGCTAATTCATTATCGGGAATTTTTTAATTAAGCCTGTTTTTTGCTTTTAATTCAAAAAAATACACGATTTTTTTTAAACGGCAATACGGGAAATTTTTTTCCTCCCCTTTTGTGGAGCCAATTTATTTTCCAAGGGTTCCCCAAAGCTTCTTAGTGGGTTTTTTGGGCGTCAAAATACAGGGGTGAATTTATCTTATAAGATATCTTCATCAAACAGTTTTCTGACTTTTTAAAACCAAAAAACGTATGTCAGAAAAGAGAGGTGGCGACTTTTCACCTGCAAAGGGGCCCAGAGGCACAAACATTCCGGAGGGTCGCAGCACAGCAAGGGGGTCGCAGCGGGGGTCACTCGGTGAGGCCCAAACTCCCGGCGTCATTAGCGGCGGTTGACTGACTAGAAACCCCAAAGGGTTTTGTTGGTTGATTTGGTCCCCCACTTCCCCCCCAGATGCCCATCTGACAACCCCACCCCAAGGATGGGGGGGAACGTAAGACCCCAACCCTTAGTTGGCAGGGCCCGGGGAGGGGGCCCGGTGGGGGGGGGGGGCCCTCACCTGCCCTCAACCCGCCTCTTTTCCCACCCGGGTTTCCCCTCACCCAGGGGTTCCCCTTGTGGTCTGGGTCAGCGCCCCTTTTTTATAGGGGGAAATGAAAAATTTTGAGGGGGGCCCAGTCAGCAGTTATTTGGGCCCAGGGGAAAAAAATGGGGGCCAATATTCCCCTGCTTTTGCGGGTAGGCGGCAAAGTATAGATGTTGAGAGGGGATGGGAGGTATGTTGTGGGGGTCAGCCTCTGCATACCCCAAAACCCCCCCCCCCCCCGGTGAATGAGGACGCGTGACTTTTGGAAAAACAAAAAAAAGATGATGATGTGGGCCGACCGCACTTGGGGCCGGGTGAGGCAAGGGTTCATCATGTCAGGGGGAAGAGGGGTCAGTTGGGCCCCGTCGGGGCGCGGCGCACCCAAACCCAAGGGGGGTTGTGTGGTCGTGAGTCAGCAGGATTGAGCGTGTGAGGTCGGGAGCCAAGGGGGACACGGGGAAAAAAAACCCGCTTCAAAAGGCCCAAAAGTTTGCGGCACAGAGGCCTCAGCGAAGGGCCCGCGGGGGCAATAGGGCACTCCCGTGCGGAGGGTTGGCGGTTTTAAAAAAACCGATTTAGCGGTTTTGCAGTTTTTTGCTAAGACACCCGGGGGAGCCCAATATGGGTAAAATGTAGAATCTTTTAAGCAAAAAAAGTGAAGCGTGGGCCAGGGAGCTAAGTTGGCAACCCCGGCCCTGCGTCAACACATGCGGGGTCACCATCCCTTTGGGTGGGAGAAACGTTGGGTCCCGGGGTTTTGGGGGGGGGTCCTTTTGCCGCCCGGGAACAGCAGCAAACAAGCGCCCAGTGGCACGGGGGAAAAGGGGCCAAAATTTCAGCCAGTAAGGGTCCACCCCCTCTTTCAGGGGAATGTTTTTCCTTTTACTCATCTCCCGGTTAGATGTCCTGGGTTTCCCCTTTCTCATGGCGCCCGCAGTCAATCCCGGAGGGCGATTGCAAAGAGACAACAGTATGCATCCCAAACCCTCCCCAAGGTTCACAGTGACCGTGCTCCCCCTCCAAGTTGGGTAATGCAGTCCCCCCCCTTTCCCAAAAGTTTGGGCTCTGCACCAAATTTAGAGGGAAATAATGGTTTTGCCGGGCCGGGAGATGGAGGTTTCCAAAAAGGGTGTAATTTTTTTTTCCAAAAAGGGAGTAAACCCGCACCTTTTTAAAAAATTTTGTTTGAACCCGAAGGTGGGCCAGTCCTTAAACTTATCGGTTTTTTCCAAGGGGGCACGGCAGCGCAGGGCGTCTGGAGCTGTAACTACGGTAAGGGCCAGTACATGTCCTTTTTCGGCCCCCTGGGTGAAAGTGTTCCCCGGCCCCGGCACACCAAAAAATTGGAAGGAGGGCGCCCCTTTCTCCTCCGTTTTTCAAAAATTTCGGCTTGCACCAAAAGTTTCCCCCTCCTCCTCCTTCCCCCCACCACCACCCCTTTAAACCTCCACAAGTAAATGCCCCATCATACCACATGTGTAGGGGCCGCCCGGGGTCACGCAGTTCTTCACCGGGCCTTTCCTCGGGAAGAAGTAAAAAAGGGGAGGAAATGCTCCGGTCTGCAGCAAAGAAATCGGTTTTGTGGCTTTTCCCTGTCAATTTCCAAAAACGGAACCATGGTTACAGACAAAAGGGAGGGGTCTGGTTGGGTCTGCGCTGACCGAGGAGGAAAGGCACAGGTTCAATTTGGTTTTGAAAAGGTTCCTGAAAATTTCCACCGATCTTCAGAAAATTCTGAAAATGGCCAGGAAATGTGCATGCACTTTATCCATTGTCCCAAAACCCCGGAAAACCCTCCTCAGTTTTCAGCGGCCAGAACCCGGCCCCCCCCAACACCTCTGATATGCGATGTTTTCCCCCCGTTTGGAAAATTCCCGCCCCGCACATGTTGGACCGACTGTTTTGAAAAAGAGAAAAAGGGCCATTAAAGATTTTTGTGATCCAGGGCAGACAGAAGTACTCCCCTGTGTAACTTTGATGTCAGGGCCCGTGGCAGCTCATGCGTGACACCGCCGTTTTTTGAGGCCATTCGAGGGAGGGGACGTTATTTTTCGCGCCCCAAAACTCGGGGGTGAATTTAAAGTATTTTTACGCTTCATGTCCTGGAACAGATGCTGAAAAAATCTGTTGGGCAGGGGGCTGGGGATGTGGTGACTTCATCTCGTGGCCCCTTTAGTCCGGATTGGGGGGTGGGAAAAGGAGGGAAGGAGGGGGAACATTGGGGCAAAAAAGCATTGGGCCCGGTTTAAATGAGGGGGGATTTTTACCCCGGTGCAAGGGAGGAGGGGCAGGAGCAGCTGGGGGGGGGAGGTGGAGGAAAATGGGAAGACGAGGCAGATGACCCCCCAAACACAGTTTGGCGTATACAGTGGAAAAGGAGGCAGGGAGCCCCCCGGAGGGCACTTTTGCAGGGTGGCCCGCAGCATGCTTATTTGCCTGGCTTTGTGACAGGGCCCAAAAATCAGCATTCCCCCAGAGGGATTTACTTTTTGGCTCTCCACCCTATTTGGGCCCTCGCTAACCCGGGCCCAAAAAGGGAGCCTTTTTCCCCCGTATTGAGAGGGAGGACAAACTCAATACATAGGGAAATCCTCCGTAATCGGTTTGGCCCCCTGGGCCATGTGCGGCATGTCCCCCCCTCTGACAGGTTGACCCGGGGGGGTTCCCCAAACGCTCACGTTTCTAACCCGGCGGCTGGGGGGGGAAAGGGGGGGGGTTAGGAAGGGAGTACCAGCTCCTCAGCAGTAACCTAATCTGGAGTTTACTGGGTGAGCAGCTTCCTTCAACCCCCCCTAGGGGAGGAGGGTAGTCGCCAGGGAGCAGCGCAAAGGGCCCGGAGCAGTCCCTGAAACCCAAAAAGGTTTTTGGGCCCCACTTGGCAGCACTTGCCCCCCCGTTTTTAAAATCCGTGGACTTAAGGGGGAGCCAAACGGATGTGTGGGCAACTTGCCCAGTTTTTCAGTGGAGAAGCTTCCTGCCCGGCCAGTGTTTTGGCATCAGAAAAGGGTGTTCAGTGCGGCGGGGGCCATCGTTACCCCAAGGAGAACCCGCTTGTCCACGGGAAATGTGGAACGAATGACCTTTGTCAAGATGAATCAGGCGTGGATCGGCCAGGATTTCCACACACCAATGCCTTAGGCGTCAGACTACATCAGCCATGACGCCTCACCCAAACTGTGAGAAATGAGTCTGGGTTCAAACTACCTGCCTCAGCCACTATTCTGATGCCGTCACCCGCCTGATGCCACACATCTGCTGACAGTTTCTCCATCTGCCACCAACCATCTTCACCAGGGATAGGTATTGCCACCCACCTCCACACTCTGTCATTGTGCCATTGTATGACCTCATGCTGCTGCTGTGGCTGCTGCCGTGACCTCCACACTGTGTCATTGTCCCACTCTGTGGCCTATTTCTGTTTTTGCCACCTCCAGAATGTCATTGTGCCACTGTCTGATCTTATGCAGCTGCTGTGGCTGCTGCCGTGACCTACACACTGTCATTGTGCCAGTGTCTGACCTAATGCTGCTGCTGTGGCTGCTGCCGTGACCTACACATGTTGTCATTGTGACACTGTCTGACCTCATGCTGCTGCTGTGGCTGCTGCTGTGACCTACACACTGTGTCATTGTCCCACTCTGTGGCCTACTCCTGTTTTTGCCACCTCCAGAATGTGATTGTGCCACTGTCTGACCTCATGCTGCTGCTGTGGCTGCTGCTGTGACCTACACACTGTGTCATTGTCCCACTCTGTGGCCTACTCCTGTTTTTGCCACCTCCAGAATGTCATTGTGCCACTGCCTGACCTCATGCTGCTGCTGCCGTGACCTACACACTTTGTCATTGTGCCACTGTCTGACCTCATGCTGCTGCTGTGGCTGCTGCCGTGACCTAAACACTGTGTCATTGTGCCACTGTCTGACCTCATGCTGCTGCTGTGGCTGCTTCCGTGACCTACACACTGTGTCATTGTCCCACTCTGTGGCCTACTCCTGTTTTTGCCACCTCCAGAATGTGATTGTGCCACTTTCTGACCTCATGCTGCTGCTGTGGCTGCTGCCGTGACCTACACACTGTGTCATTGTGCCACTGTCTGACCTCATGCTGCTGCTGTGGCTGCTGCTGTGACCTACACACTGTGTCATTGTGCCACTGTCTGACCTCATGCTGCTGCTGCCGTGACCTCCACACTGTGTCATTGTGCCACTCTGTGACCTATTCCTGTTTTGCCACCTCCAGAATGTCATTGTGCCACTGTCTGACCTCATGCTGCTGTGGCTAGCGCCATCACCTCCACACTCTGTCACTAATGTTGCCACCTGAGCTCTCAGCTTGTTTTTTTCCAGCTTTCTCTGGCATGACTTTATCAGGCAACATTCCCGCTTCAGTTTTTTGGTCAGTTTTGCCCTCTTAAGTGCCCAGGGAATTTTATAGTGACGCGATTCTAAGAGCGGCGGCAGTCATGTGCGTGTCATACTAAAACACAACATTGTATGAAGACCAAACCAAGCTCCCTCTGCATATTTAAGCATGGCACAACGTTCTACAGCACCCTGCAGGCTCTGTGCAGCCTGGAAATAGCTGTTTTTTAACGTGATTCGTGCCAAAGTAATTCGGAACGAAGTTATTTTTTGCCGAGCAATTCGGCGAAGTGAACGAAACGAATTTCGGGAATTTCGCCCATCTCTAATCATCGACCATCGAATATCTTGCCGATGATGGCCGACTATCGACCATCGACCGATGTCGATAGCCAACGTAATCGCTCAACACTACTTGTGAATTATGCTACAGGAAAATTGTCATTTTTGGCAGTGAAAAAAACAGTTTAATTTTGTCACCACAGCAGAAAAACAACGCTTAATTAACCCCTGGATGTAAATTGCGCCAAACAATTGAGCAACCACAAACTACGAGCTTTGTAGCGTGTTACAATGGCGTGTTTTCTACGCTACACAACAAGAGAAAAAATTGTAATTAACCTTCGCTTGTGAATTATGCTACAGGAAAATTGTAATTTTTGGCGGTGAAAAAGACGGTTTATTTTTGTCACCACAGCAGAAAAACAACGCTTAATTAACCCCTGGATGTAAATTGTGCAAAAGAATTGAGCAGCCACAAACTACTAGCTTTGTAGCGTGTTACAACTGCATGTTTTCTACGCTACACAACAAGAGAAAAAATTATAATTAACCTTCGCTTGTGAATTATGCTACAGGAAAATTGTCATTTTTGGCGGTGAAAAAGACGGTTTATTTTTGTCACCACAGCAGAAAAACAACACTTAATTAACCCCTGGATGTAAATTGCGCCAAACAATTGAGCAACCACAAACTACGAGCTTTGTAGCGTGTTACAATGGCGTGTTTTCTACGCTACACAACAAGAGAAAAAATTGTAATTAACCTTCGCTTGTGAATTATGCTACAGGAAAATTTTAATTTTGGCGGTGAAAAAGATGGTTTCTTGGAGTCACCACAGCAGAAAAACAATGCTTAATTAAGCCCTGGATGTAAATTGCGCAAAAGAATTGAGCAGCCAAAAATGAAGCGGTATTTGTATTGTAAAAACGCTGTTTCTTTAAATGAATACAACAGGAACTGGCTTAGATCCCCCTTGGATATTCAATGTGCTGTGAGCAGATGTCATTAAAATGTATATGCAGCTGCAATGGACGTACACTGGACTTCAGATCCAATACCCCAAAAAATCAGAAATCGAACATTAAGAGAAGCAGTCTCTGAAACAAGCTGAGACACCCCACCAAAATAGCTGTATAAAAATCAGTTCTTCAGTAAGAGCTATCACAATCAGCTGCAGCAGCACCTTCCCTGATCAGTATAGTGATAGGAGTGTGAGCTCCCAGCGTCGCGCCCGGACTTATATTAGTGCGGTGATGTCACAGAAATTCCCCCGGTATCTGATTGGCTTCATCTCTGCACATGTCATGCAGGCTATGCCCTTCTTCCTCCCAGAGTGCTTTGCCCCATGTAACGCCATGTGCTCGCAGCCATTTTATCAATCAAAAGCACACTTCATTCACCCGAAGTCCCCCAAACTTCGATTTCGTTCAGAACCCAAGTTTTCCTGAAATTCTAAACGAATTCCACTTCGTTAGAATCAATTCGCCCATCTCTAGCTATATATATCAGTTCCCTTCTTTGGTCAGAGTTTATATTTTTCTTTATTTTTGACACAAAATGAAAATCAAATGGCCAAAGATAGCAAGACAAATTAAAAAAAAATATTTAAATATATGGACAATCTAAACAATAAAAAAATAGTGCAAGTATTCCTAATGCAGCTCAAAGACAAACCCTTAATCCAGTCTTTCAACTTAGGGTCCGGAGCTATTGTAACTTGTGCCACTTTAACTTTAAATGAAATAAACAAGGTCAGGATCCTTAAAAAAACAGTAATGGAGAATTGTTTCCTGCTGATCAGAAGAAGGCAGAGCTACTAGATGTGCTCTTGGGTTCTTTAGCGTTGTACATTCAAAAGAGAAAGTAGCTTATGCAATTGGGCCATTGCCAGTGTAGGAGGATAGTGCTATTAATACATCAATTAATGCACTTAATTGGTTGAATGTGGAAATGGTCCAAGCCAAGATAAATTAATTAAATGTGTACAAGATTCCAGGTCCAGATGGATTACACCCAATATAATTAAGCTTAGTTATTTCTGAACCCCTGTACATAATATTTAGATTCTCTGGTGACTGGTATAATGCCAAGTGACCGGTGCAAGGCAAAAGTGATTCCCATATTTCAAAAGGACTATAAGTATTGCCCATATAATTATATACCAGCAACTAAGGTTGAGTTTTGATTCATTTAAAATTATTCATCTGGGTGCCAGCTATATGAATGCATTATATGTCCTAGGTGGGAGGTAAGCACAAAGAATAGCATGTTGAGAAGGATCTTGGTCTCCTTGAAGATCATAAACTAGGTAACAGAATGCAACATTAATCAGCTGCTTTTAAGGCCAACAGGATATTGTCATGTAATAAAAGTGGGATGGACCCGCAGAACACGGACATTAAGGAATATGCAGTTCAGTTCTGGGCACCAGTTTAAAGAAGGGATTCCATGAAGTTAGAAAATTTCCAAAGATGAACAGCCAGACTGATAAATTAAATGGAGAATCTTTGATATAAATTTAGGTTGAAAGAATTAATCGTATTTAAAAGGGACACTTACATCAGAAAGAAATATTTAAGCCCTTCCAAAATTGGATGTACTTGTATATCCCAGTGGGAAGTGACTTCCTGCAAATGGATGTACAGGTACACCCTGGACATCATGGAGGCTCTCAAGCAGAGTCCAAACGATCACAACATGGGACCAACTGTATATTACAGCTGGCCTCATGCTGCAATGCCCGCAGCCAGAGATGGCTCCAGCCTCCAGACTCCAGCCATGGGTGATTAACCACTAACCTACAATGATCAATTGCAATTGCGCCAGCTAAGGGAAAGACAGAGGTAGGGATCTCCCTCTGTCCTCATTGGATCCCCTGTGGCATGATTGCAGGCTCTGATGACTCCCTTGACAGTCTGGAAGCATAACAATGGCTTTCAGTCTGCCTGTGACATCGCTATGCCCAGCCATGCTCTGTGGCACTGACAGTTGCCGTGGAGAGCAGTATTGCCGTGTACTGCTCTCCATTGTGACAGTGATCTGAAAATCACTGATGCAAGTCTCCTATGGGGAAAAGTAAAAGAAAAAGTTAAAAAAAGTAAAACACCAAAAATAAAAAAAAAACTTACACTGCTCTTTTCCCCTTTACAACTGCCAGTCACCACAAAAAGATCAAAACTAACCTTTATGGTATTGTTGCATGCGTAACAACCTACCCTTTAAATCTTTTACAATCCAAATATTGGTTATCGTTGGTAATGGATCCCGGAAGGTCTGGTGATCATGGCTTGATTTTGTGATGTTTCGGTCACTTAACGACCTTAATCATACAGATCACTGAAGAGAAAACATATGGATATGACATATGTATACACGAGTAATGGACGAAGGATACATCAAAGTAGGAGGGGAGAAAAAATGTCCAAAAAGTACAAATAGAAGAAGGAAATAGCTAGACAGACAACCACAAAGGGAAGAGAAAAGAGAAGGGAAAATAATAGGGGAATAATAGGATGGTAATGGAAATAGAACAGTCTGACATGGTAGTAGAAGGAGAGAGGGGAGGAGGAAAAGTGTGAAAATAGAGAGAAACAACATAATGAAGTAGGAATACCGCTTATCATTTAGGGATCAGAGGTAAGAATGGAATTGTCTTGGGTAAACTGTAGGAAAAGTGATGTAGTGGTTGGTAGAGGCAAGATGAAGACGACCGTGATAAAAATAGGTATGGGTATGGAATAGGACAAGCAGACATTAGGAAAACTCTCCAGTATTTATGACTATAATTAGGGACAGTGGAGGATAAAGCCTAGGGAAAAAACAAAGGGCATTGGTTACAAAGGGTGAAAAAAACAGTGTATAGGCGTATAATTGAGTGTCATCAATGTAGAGATTGTATGAAAACCAAATCTGCTACTGGTTTGTCCCATGGGGGCTGGGTAGAATGAAAAGAGGAGAGGAACAAGAACAGACCTCTGAGGAACCCCAACAGCAAGAGGGACAGGAGAAGAAATAGAACCTGTAAATGAGACACCTAAGAAGCAGTCAGAGAGGTAGGATGAGAACCAAGAGAGAGCAGTGTCCTGGAGACCAATGACTCTGAGCATGCTGAGGAGAAGATGGTGATCAACAGTGTTGAATGCTGCAGAGAGATCCAGAAGAAGCAAAAATGAGTATTGGTCCTGAGATTTATCAGTGAGGAGGTCATTCCTCCATTTCTATCTGTTGGACATTTTCCTTCCCCCTCCTACTTTCATGTTTTCTTCGTCCATTGTATATATGTTATATCCATATTGCTATATGTTTTCTCTGCAGTGATCCGTATGATTAAGGTCATCAAATGACCGAAATGTAACAACATCAATTCATGATGTTACCAACAATAAACAATACTTGAATTGTATGGACTATATTTGTTCACACTTTAATATATAACTCACTTGAAATGGAAAACTGGTGTGTAGTGTGGATCTTTCATTACTTGTGCAATAAGGGCTATAATCTCCCTTCCCCGGGCACCACCAACCAGAACTGAGTGCTGTGCATTGTTTATGTTCCTATAAATTTGTTATGTTATGTAAGTAGCAC
Source organism: Phyllomedusa bahiana (assembly GCA_025379985.1). Taxonomy (NCBI): domain Eukaryota; kingdom Metazoa; phylum Chordata; class Amphibia; order Anura; family Hylidae; genus Phyllomedusa; species Phyllomedusa bahiana. The sequence continues at coordinate 70,389 of JAODAL010008819.1, read as the reverse complement.
GATGAACACCATAAAAAACAAACAAAAAAGTAATGAAATTGTGATTTTCCTTCATCCTGCAGCAAATAAAAAACGATCAAAAACTCATATAGATTCCAAAGTGGTACCAGTGAAAACGTTAGTTCATTCCACACAAGAAAAGATCTTACACAGCTCTGTATAAAGAAAAATATAAAAGTTATGGCTATCAGAAGATAGTGAAGCATAATAATAATAATAATAATAATAATAATAATAATAATAATAATAATAATAATCTTTATTTATATAGCGCCAACATATTCTGCAGCACTTTATAATATAGGGGGAATAAGCACAGACATTACATTATAAAAAAGCTAGTGACAAATGAGACATGAGGTGTGAGGGCCCTGCTCACAAGAGCTTACAATCTATCAGGGTGTATGGGTGAAACAAAGGGTGACAAGTGCTTGGTTTATAATGGTCCAGCCATGTTACATAAATATGGGGTAGTATTCATAAAAAAGTGGATGAACCTGCTATCCCAACCATACATCTATATACAAATAAGTGCCTGTGGGTGCCCAAGTGCAGGAAGTGATGAATGTGTGACAGAATTTGGGGGGTTAACAATTAGGGATCTTGGTAGGCTTGTCTAAGAAGATGAGTTTTCAGAGAGCACTTAAAACTGTGAGGGTTGTGAGTGTGCCTGATCACATGGGGTAACATGTTCCAGAGAACTGGTGCAATACGTGCAAAATCTTGGAGACGGGCATGGGAGGTTCGGATGAGTAAGGTGTATAATCTTAGATAGCAGAGCGGTGACCCTGGGTAGGATGGTAGACAGAGATGAGGGAGGAGATGTAGGGTGGTGCAGCACTGTGGAGAGCTCTATGGGTGAGAGTGATGAGTTTTTGTTGTATTCTGTACTGAATAGGCAGCCAGTGCAGAGACAGACACAGTGTAGAGGCATCAGTATAGCGGCTGGAAAGAAAGACAAGCCTGGCTGCTGCATTCAGGACAGATTGGAGAGGGGAGAGTTTAAAGAGAGAAAGACCAACAAGTAGGGAGTTACAGTAGTCAAGACGAGAAAGAATAAGAGCAACAATCTGGGTTGTTTCCATAGTGAGAAAAGGACGGATTCTGGAGATGTTCTTAAGGTGCAGGTGAGAGGAGCGGGCAAGGAAATGGATATATGGGGTGAAGGACAGATCAGAATCTATTATAACCCCAAGACAGAGGGCCTGCTGTCTAGGAGTTATGGTGGTGCCACACACTGAGACAGAAATAGCAGGATGGGGTTGGTTAGTAGACGGTGAGATGACTAAAAGTTCAGTTTTAGTGAGAATTAGTTCAAGATAGAGAGAAGACATGATGTCAGAGACAGCGGACAGACAGTCACTGGTGTTTTGTAGCAGGGCAGGAGTGATGTCTCGGGAGGAGGTATGTAATTAGGTGTCATCAGCATAGAGATGGTAGTGAAAGCCAAATCTGCTGATGGTTTGTCCAATGGGACAACTATGTAAATTGGGTATTCCCTTAATTGTAGCAACCCACAGAATAAAATGGGATTGCCTTCCAAAAAATAGAATTAAAAGCGATTAAATATGATACCAATAGAAATGTCAACCCATTCCACAAAAAACAAGCCAACACATAGCTCCATACATAGAAACATAAAAAAAAGTTATGTGTCTCAGACTATGGCATGCAAAAACATGTTTTCACTTTTTAATTAAAAGCATTTTTATTGTGTAAAAGCAGTAAAACATAAAAATACACAAATGAGTAATAAGTGAAGTAAGCATGTCATTTATACTGTTCGGTGACCTCTGTAAAAAATAAAAAAAAAACTCTCCACTCTTTTGGGGTGAGTGGAGGGGCTTTACATGTATCAACGTTTAACAGAATCACCACAAGAAGTGAAAACATTAAGGGCAACATGTATGAATGGGCTTTTCACCTGTTTTTTGGCGTAACCTGCGCCTCCCCAGCCTGAATCCGCTGTCGGACGCAGGGATGCGGTGTTAGGCGCAGCGTTCACCACTTTCAGCTGCGCCCCGCATTAAGGGGCGTGCAATGGGCGCGTTGTGGGCGCGGTGTAGGCGTTCCGGGGCGGGATGCGGCGCGCTCGAAAACTCCGAGGCATGTACGATCGCGAGTCGGCAAAGTGCAACGCATTGCAGCGCTCGGCAGCTCCGACAGTCAGACCTGGTTGATTCTGGTCTAAATGCTCCAGCGGAGGTGAAGTGAAGGGAGAACGGAACATGCGAGGAAACATAGAAGATCGCAAGAGAAATCTCGGCTCTCAGCTCCGTGCAGCATGGAGTATGATTCCAAAAAAATCGCCTTTATAAAGGCGGAAAACATTCTCAGAAAAAGAGCTCAAACCTTCAAAAATAAAAAATACATAAATAAAATCACTTTCCAAAAATCTAGAACGGCGCTACATCAAGATTTACGATCTTGGAAATTGCCAGGAAATACAGTAATTCAAATTCTGAAAGCGCTTCTCATTGCATTGCGCCGATCTCTCCATAAACTATAATGGGACAAGTAGTTCGCTCTCTGATTGGCCGGGATAGCCAAGCCCCCGCTAGCTCAACCAATCAGCTCTTTTCTGCATTTTTACTGTATTTTGAACTGTCCCGCCTTTGAATTTGATTGGTCAATAGTTCTCCATAGGTTTTAATGGGTCTCTGTCGCTCCTATTCTGATTGGCTGAGCTAGCCAAGTCTCCGCTAGCTTAACCAATCAGCTCTTTTCTGCCTTTTTACTGTATTTTGAACTGTCCCGCCTTTGAATTTGATTGGTAAATTCTTCTCCATAGGTTATAATGGGTCACTGTCGCTCCTATTCTGATTGGCTGGTTTATGCCGACCAATGAGAATAGCTTACAGAATTTGAATTACTGTATTTCCCGGCAATTTTCAATATCCAAATTCCCGATATCGCGCCGTTCTTGATTTTTGGAAAGTGAATTTTATTTTTGTATTTTTTTTTGTAGGTTTGAGCTTTTTTTCTGATAATGTTTGACGCCTTTATAAAGGCGATTTTTAGATTCATATTCCGCACGGACATTTTTAATGATTTCTCGCTGTCTCGAATCGGAATACATGTTCGGCGCAGTCCCTTCTGCGCCTTAGTCCCGCACTGCGCCCCACACACTGGCGAGGCGCGGTGAACTTTTCCCCGCATGTATGAGCGCACCTCCTCGGACGGCGAATATTAGGCACAGCGCCGCACTGCACCCAAGTCCCCGCACTGCGCCTCACAAACTGGCGAGGCGCGGCGGACTTTACATGCTATGTATGAGCACACCACTTTAGGCGGCGAATCATAGGCGCAGTGCCGCACTGCGCCCCACACACTGGCGAGGCGCGCCGGACTTTATGAGCGCGCCCCAGCGCCGACATAAATCAGGCGCAAATTTCGCCAGAAAACTGGCGAAAAGGTGTGCCCCGACGTGGCGAGCTTCATACATGTCTCCCTAACTCTTTACCACAGATAACAATATCCCAACAGACTGCACTGGATGGATTTCAGATGTGTGTATGGGAGAAATACACACACTGGATTTGACACAGAGTTTCCCACAGTAAGTGAAAAAAGTAACTCTTTGCCACAGATAGCAATATCCCAAAATAAAAAAAGCTGGTTCAGGAACAGGTGAGTATATGACACAAACCTGTGTATTTGAAAGGTATTTCATCCCAGAAACTCTAAAATCGGAAGTATTTTGCACAATCTAGTGTTGCTACAGAGACATGCTTGTGCATACAAGACACAGTGCCAAATGGCAGAATGTAAAATGGCTGTCCTATTTATGGCTCTATGGCATCACAGAAGCTGGCTGGCTGCTGATCGGCTGCATGTCTGCACATGTCATTGAGGGCATTCCTTTCGTCCTCCCATAGTTCTTTGCCCCATGTCACACCATGTTCTCGCGGCCATTTTAGATCCATTACCACTAGTGTTGAGCGATTATTATCGACAAAGTTGAAATCGGCACAGTTTTCATGTTGATCGAAATTTTTAGATCATGCGATAATTTAGGAAAATCGTGAAATCATCAAATTAAGAGCGCCATTTTTCCCCCTTTCCCGGTCTTTTTGGGGGCGCCAGAAAAATAACTTAAAAAGAAAAGCAGGGGAGATTGTTGGGGGCGTCATGACGGGGAGGTAGGGTTTGCGATTGGCTAAAAAAATCACATGAACCCTCGTTTTAATAAAACAGCTTTTCCCTTTTTAAACCTCATTTCCCCTTTTTAGGGGCTCTGAGCAAAAGGGACTGCCTCTACTTGTGTCCAAACAGCCACGAAATTAATCTATTTTTTTCACAGAGAAAGCTCTACTGTTAGCTTGATCCTTAAAAATTTAGTTAGATTAAAGATTGGAAATTTTATTATTATAGAAAATTTTAAAAAAGGAAACATCAAACCGCTGTAAATCGGGGGGGGGGTGGGGGGGGGGGACGGGGACGGGGGGCCCCCCCAACCCCAACAAGCCTATAAAGAATATTTTAATAAAAGTTCACCAAGACTTAGTGAAACCCATTGCCCGGCAATAGTTTTTTATTAACAGTTTTTTTTTTAAAAAAAAAATATTCCGGGATTTGGGGGCACCTTAACGTATTTTAAAGGAACACATCTTTTCAGTAACTGCAGGCCTCTTTGTTAGGTCAAAACCCCCATTTTAAATTTAAAATTTACATTTCAATAGGTTTTTTTAGTTTTTGAGCAAAACTTCTACGCCATCGGGCGATAGTCGATAGTCACCCCATCGAAAAGGGTTTTTTCGATAGTGAGCAGTCGATTAGAGCATGACCTTTAAAAGGGCCGGGGAAGGCAAAAAAACCTTCATTCTTACATAAAAAACAGGCGGGGAGAACGGGAATTAACAGCCACAACACCCAATGGATACCTCTACATTTTAGAAACAACATTTAAACCCTATAAAAGCCACAAAAAAAAATTCCACACCCATTCACTACCCGGTTTTTAACCACACATGCCCTTTAAAACCTCATCCCCCCAAAAATTTAAAAAGTGCCAGAAGCATATTATTTGGAACCATCTTTTTATTTGAACGGGAACATTGAATATCCCTGTCCTGGAAACGCAGCAAACCCTAAAAACCTGCATGACCCACAATTAAAAGTCCCGGGAAAGAAATATCTTTGAACCACCATTTTTTTTTAAACGGGACATTGCCCTTAAACTGTCCGGGAACGCACTAGGCCCCTTTAAAAACCTTCTAAAACCCCCAGATAAAAAGTAAAAAAAGGGAGTCTTTAAAACCACCTTTTTTATTTTAAACTAATTTTTGAAAACCCCTTTTCCTGCCCAGCATGCCCCCTTAAAACCCTTTCTGACCCAAAAGAAAAAAAGGTCGGGAAAAAAGGATTTTTTTCAACCCATTTTTAGTTGAACGGGGCATTGACATACCTGTGCGGGAAACCGAAATTAAACCATTAAACCTTCTGCCCCCCAAATTTAAAAAGTGCCAAAAAAAAGGATCTTTCAACCACCTTTTTTTTTTAACTCTTTAACTTCCCTGTCCGGGGCCCAAAAAATTGACCATTAAACCTGCTGACCGCCAGTTTAAAAAAGGTCCCGGGAAAAGGATCTTTAAAACCACCATTTTTTTTTTAAACTGTACTTTGACTAGAAAACTGTCCGGGACCGCAGAAATACCATTAAACCCTTTGAGCCCCAAAGTTTAAAAAAGGCCCGGAAAAAGAAGTTTTTTAAACCCACCTTTTTAAATTGAACTGGACATTAAACAAACCTGTCCGGGCCACAGCAGGGACCCGGGGCCGGGAGTTACAGGGGTTTGGGGTAGGGGCCCGGCCCGGGCGCCCCGGCATCAAATTAACACACGGGTTTAAAATCCCCCGATAACGCAAAACAAAACTTCGTGTGAAGCAAAGTCGGAAGGGGAAGTGGAAACTCCGCCCTTCCTAAAAACACATCAAGACCGGGGTACCCCTTGCCCACCGTATGATGTGGCCCAAAATTGAGCTTCACTTGGAAATACTGGGGGTTTAAACCGCTCCTTTAACCCGTGCCCTTTTTTTTGGCATTTTTTTTTCTCATTTTACTCAACGTGCTGAGGAAATGGTCCTTTTAATTTTGGTTCTCTGTCTTGCTCCATCCCCTGTCCTTTTAAACCTACATCTGGTCAAGTTTTCCGTACCTCCCTTGTACAATTCAGAAAAATTTTTTTTAAAAAACAGCTTTTTTGGACATGCAATTTTTGGGATTTTAAATTTCAAAAAAACACATTTTTAAAATGGGAAAAATTTCCCACCACCCTTTTTTTTCTTTTTTTAAAATTTAAATTTTTAAAAGGGGTTTTTCCCCCAATACAGGGTTTGGGAAGCTATTTTAAAAATATCTTGCAAAAACAAGTCATTTTGAAAATAGGGGCCCCTTTTAAACATGTCCCCCCATCCATTTTTTTTTAGAATAGGACCGGTTGTATAGCTGCAGGGCACAGCAAAAATTGGCCTCCAAAAATTCAAAGCATGACCCTTGACCATTTTGGCCCAATTGGAAAAACAAATGTCTGTTAAAACAACATTTTATAAAAGGACCTTAGTATACTCTTGTCACAGCAAAATGCCCCCAAAAAAAAAACCCTGCCCCAGGGACCATTTTTGGACAATTGTGAAAAACAAATGTCTATTAAAAAAAACTTTTTTTAGAATGGGAAATTTTTAGAAATTGCTAAAAGCAAAGCAGAAATGACCCAAAAAAATTAAAAAAAAAATTTCCCAAAAGCCACTTTTAAAAAATTGTGAGGGAGAAAAGCCACTTAGAACCCCATTTCTTTTTTCCCAAAAAGGCCCCATATTAACTTTTATTTTCACAGCAACATAAACCCCCAAAAAAATTATAAATATGATTTTCCACCCCACTGTTAAAAATTGTGGGGGAAAAAAGCCACTTAAAAGCCAAATTTCTTTTCCCAAAAGGGCCCCAAAATTTTATTGTGTACGGACACCCAACATCCCCCAAAAAAATTTATAAATATGAACTTCTCAGCCACTTTTAAAAAATTTGTAGGCAACAGACCCCAAAACCATTGACAATGCGAAAAAACTAAAGATAAATTTGATAAAGGGGAATTTTTTTTTGGGTCATGAAACCTTGGGCCCTTTACACCCTCCTAAAAGAAAAACCCACAAAAAGGGAACTGGGGGGAAAACAAAAATTTAAAAATTGCAGTAAAAAATTTATCTTTTTTTAAAAAAAAAATTTTTTCAAGGGGAAACCATTTCTTTTTGGGAGAAATAAAAAATAGACCAAAAACTAAGGGGACCCTGGGAAATTTTGGGGCCACAACACATCAGAGATCCATCCCCTGATTCATTTGAAAAAGTCAAACAATCCACTTTAAATCTGTGGAAACCGGGGAAAGCTTTTTGGTCTGAAAATAAACTCCTCCACTGTGCTAAAGGGGCCCCAATAGAGCTGGTTTGCTGGCAGGACAACACCTCATGTTGGCGACCAGCTGGACCATTCGTCCTTTTTGGGAACACCCAGAAGTCTTTTGGGTCGGGAAACCCACATACAAAAAAAAGGGTGTTGAACGCAATACCTCCCACCATGACTTAAGCGGGTCCCCTGGGTGTTTTTATTTTTGCCCGGCTTGCATTTGGGTTGGGGGTTGGGGGAAATAAAGTTTGGCCAGAGGTCACCCTTTTAGGCCCTGCCTCCTTGCCTCCCTGTTTCGCTGCGCCGCTAGGGCTATTTTGGCACTCTACTGCCTCACGTTGCTGACGTTTTTTCCACCGTGAAATTTGAAGAACGTGAAGCAGACGCAAAAAGTTCCCCCATTTATCAAACAGCCCAAAGGCCCCCCATTTCCTGCTTTTTTTCTCCATTTTGGGGGGGGGAAGGAAATGGGTGAGTTTTGTTTTGTATCGGGACCAGGAGGTGGCCACCCGTAACTCTTGTTTTTTGATGCCTTAAAAACAGGATCATGTTTTGGGGGAAATGGAGCTCCAAGCACTCATTGAAAGATGGAGCCTTTATTTCCCAACCTCTGGGGGCGGGGCACTAGCAAACTGATCTTCCCATTTCCCCCCCCCACCCAAATTTTCCCCCCGCCCCCCAAAAAAAAACCCCTTTTCCAAGGGAGGGGGTTGGGAACATCGGGGTCTAAAAATTCCCCTCCCCTTTCCTTTTAAACCCCCCGCTGCCCTCCGGGCCCGCTTCAACACAGCCCGGGCTTGCCTAGATATGCACCCTAATTTATGCCCCCCCTTGGGACTACTCTGGCCCCCCCAACCACGCCTAAGGAAAACCGATGAAATTTTGAAATTTTCGGGGCCTTTTGGATTTGACGGAGAAAAGGCCTGTGTCCCCTATCTGTGTCCGTCTCCTCCTCCGTCGCTGGCGGACCTGTTTTTTTCAGATGTCCCAAAATCGTTCCCGAACTAAGATCCCCCACATCTCATGCTGACAAGGGGAATTTTCCCCACGACCATTTTGGGGGCTTCTTCAAAACTGGCAAGGGAAAGGTGCAGACTCTTTCACCTGGGGCCCCCAAACCCCGGTGGCTCAACACTCCGGTCCCCCACCCCCGGGTTTTCAGCCATGTGGCACCCTTTGACTGCCCTAATTTGGGATTTGCGCGGGTGCCACAACGCTGGCAGTGGAGGGTTGGGAAATTTTCCCCGGGGTTTTCCATTCAAAATGAACCCTTTTAAAGGGGGGGCCCAGCTGATGGGGCAACCCCCCCCCCGCCCGGGGGGAAGCGGGCAAGGCAGAAGTGCGAACCCCAGACTTCGAACCCCTTTTTCAGCAGGCATCCCGACCCGGGGAGCTCTTTAAAATTTTTTGGGAAAGACCAGGTTCAGACATGGCCAGGCAAGGGGTGGGGCTCCAGCCTACCGATCTTAAGGGCGGGCCCGTAATTTCCCCCCGTTTTCGCTACCACCCCCCAAAAATTTTTTGTCACCCACCAAGGGTCGGGCTCGGTTCGGAGAGCCCCCCACACTCCTGACCTTTTTGGGGGCGGGGCCCTTTCCCAAAAAAATTTATTTCAAAAAGGCCCTGGTTTTTTCTGGCAAAGTGAAAGCCCCCAAAGGGCCTTGGGGGAAAAAACCCTCACCACCCTGCGTTTTGAAGAGCGTGTCCGGCCGAAGCCAAACCCTCACCCCCAGAACATCCACCCCCCCTCCCCCAGTGACTGTCCCCAGAGATAAAGCGGCCGGCCCTGCTTTATCCATGGGTTCGGTGGGCATTTGGGCTTTTTTCCCGGGCCCCAGAAGGGAACAATGGCGCTTTTAAATTTTTGATGACACGGGCTGGCCAGGGCAGGGACGCTTTTTTGGAAAGAAAAGCCTGCTCCCCATCTGGTAATTGGGGAGGCAAGGACCATGGAAATGGGGGAACCATCTGTGGGCCACCAGACGGAAAGGCAAACATTTCCAAGGCCCCAAAAACCTGGGAAAGCCGACATTTAGGCTTTTGGCTTTGGGATGGTTTTTGGGGTTTAAAAGGGTTTTTTTTCCCGCTCCCAAAACCCCCCAAAACAAAGGGTTGGGTGCTAGACTTGGGCCCCTGTACGGTGGGAGGGTTTTCAAACTGGGGGGAAGGAGAAGGGGGAGATGGGGCCCCCTGGGGGTGCTGGTGGGGAAATTGGGGGGGACGGTGGAGGCCCGAAGCGGAGGCTGATCCCTGTTTATGACTCTGAGAGAACCCGGGGGACTGAGGAACGTTTGGGGGGCGGAGGGGGAGGCGGAGAAAAAGGGGGTGACAGTGGTTGGGGCCCGCTCGGTCCTGGGCCCTTTTTTTGGGCCAAATGTTCCCCCCCATTTCAACCATGCATTCGCGCATTGACTAAACCCTGTTGGTGGTTTTGGGTTTAAACCCCTTAAGGTTTTTGCCTCTCCCTTTGCATTTACGGGAAAGCGCATATGACAAACGCTGGGGGAATCAGAGGCTTGCTCAAAGAAGGCCCCGGGTTGAGAGACCTGGACCTTTTTTACGGCCCATAACGAGAGCGGGGTTTTACCCCTGACGTGGGTTTGGGGGAATCATATCACCGGGCTTCCGGACCGCCCCCCCTCCCTTTTTTGTGGCGGGACCTGTATTGGGCACTACCCCACGTCTTTCCCCCTCGTCCACTGATGAAGCCTCCAAGCAAATTCTCGGAAGAGACCACGATGGGTCCCAATGTCGTCATCATCACCCCATAACACAGGGGACCTTTGGGGGTCCGACTTTCTGCACCAAAGCTCAGGCTTTCAAACAAGAGGGGCCCTTTAAGGCTCCCACTGCCCGGGGTTTTTGCCATTACAGGCTTTTCCCTTTACCCCTCTGATGGGGAAACAGTAAATGGGCCCTCAAAGCAAACAAATCATCCCCCCTTTATCTTTTAACATCCTTTTGACCCCAACCGCATTTTGTCATCAAAGAGGGCTTCAGACAAGGGGTTATCCACAGTGGGGGTTTCCAAAGAGGTTTACATTGGGTGCCTTTTTGTTGGACGGATGCGGGGGGATGCTGATGACACATTTTTGGGGCCCTGACTGGGAAGGGCGAGGAGGTAAACTGCTGGATGCAGGTTCATTAACCCTGAAGCCCGGTTGGGGACGCTGTCCGTTACGAGATTCACAGGGCCCCCGACCCAAACGAAGACAGCCTGACGGGCCCCCAACTGGAAAGAATGCTGGCAAGCGTGGTTTTCGCCAGCACTGGAAAGGGGCACCCTTTTCCCCTAAACCCCTACATCCCCTTTCCAAACCCCCTCTTTGCTCACTTACCCCTGCATTTCGCTCCAATTTTAAAAAATTTAAAAAATTTTAGAAGGGAAAATAGTTTTTGGGAAAATCCCCTTTTTTAAAAAAACGGGAAATTTACAAACTTTTTCCCAAATCCCCCCAATCAAAACAAAATTTCTGTATTCAAATTTAACTGCAAGGTGGGCTCTACAACAAATCGGGGCTGGGCAAAATGCAAAAAACACGTATCTTTTTTTGTTTTTGTACAATAAACGGGATTTTTTCACCTTTAAAAATTCACCTTGGGGACTATAAAATTTTCTGTTTTTAAAAATTTACGTTCAAGCTTTCGTCAATACCAAACGTAGGCGCCAAAGTAAAAAAAACACTACTGAAATGTAATTTGGGTAATAAAAAGGGATTTTTTGCAAACCCTTTTAATCACCTGTGGTGACATAAAAAATTTCTGTTTTTTAATTAAGTCAAGCTCCCTCAATGAACAAAGCCCGTAGTCGCCAAAGTCAAAAAAAACGTATCGTTATGGTTTTTGTAAAAATAAAACGGGATTTTTTTGCACCTTTTTCAATTTCAAACCCTGGTGGTTTTAACCCATTTTTAAAATTGCTTTTTTTTTACAAGATTTAAAGGTGCAAAAGGGTTTTGGAATTATTTTGATCAAAGGTGGGAAAGGGTAAAATTGAAAATGAACACCATCTGAAATGTATACGGGTAACAAAATGGAGTTTTGCACCTAACACAGAGACCTGCATTTCAAATAGTGTATTTTAATATAATTCAGGGGTTGGGCCCCCTATCCAAAGGGAAAAATTTTTAAAAAAACAAACTGTTAATAAAAAATATTGCAGGCAATTTCTACACTAATCTTGGTGAACTTTATCCAGTGTTCTTTATAGAGCTTGCCTGTGTTCGCCCGTGGGGGGGGCCCCCCCCCCCCGCCCCCCCTACTTTACAAAACGGTAATGGGTCCCCTTTTAAAAAAACCTCTACCTAACTACATAAAATCTTCAAATCCTAATCTAACTAAATTTAAAGGATCACCGCTAATGTAGAGGTTTCTCTGTGCAAATAAATAATTTTCGCTGAGCTGTTTGGCCACAGGCAGAGCCACGTCATACCCTATGAGACGCTGAAGACACTGAGGCTGAACCGGAAACACTGTTCTAGTAAAACAGGTCATGTGACGTTTCCCGCCAATCCGCAACCATACACATCCCAGTCATGACCGTCCCGCACACACATCTCACCCTGCTCTATCTGTATTCTGATTTCTGGCCGCCAAAATTACAGAAGCGCCGAAAATGGCGCGATATGAATAATTAGCTACAGAGTTGCCTTAATTAAACCCCCCCCCACATGATCTAGAAATTTCGATCACCATAAAAACTTTGCCGATTTCAACTTTGTCATAATAATCCGCAACACTAGTTAGGCCATTCCACAACTGCGCCTCACATCACTGGCGAGGACAGGGAACTTACACTGTATTATGGGCGCACTTTCGGTGCCACATAATCAACGCACAGCTTTCAAGGGAAAAAAACGTGAAAACGGGTGCTCTGACGCGCCACTGATCATGCATCTCCCCAAGATCACACACTCGCCAAGCACACTAAATAACAAGCATAAAGGAAGAGAATTGTTAGTGCCTTGAGAGTGCTGCTGATATTGTGTTGTGTTTGCATTGCTTTTACCTGCCATATCAGTGGGCACCTACGGTTGAAATCCGAAGTTTACATACACTATTTAAAAAGATACTTATGCAGGGCAATTGGTAGTCCTAAAACACCCGGGCCCGGCCCTTTGTGTTAAGTTTGCTCATAACGGCTGAGTTCAGACACATTTTTTCACACCACACATTGAACTATCACTGTACAGAGAGCCTGAAGTCCTTATAGTACCGCCATAACAGTGACCATTTAGTGGTAGAGACTAGTTTGTATGTAGGTGTTCTGCAGAAATATTAAGTGATTACACGAAGTTACATTTTAGTGACTTACAGAGAGCCTTTCTGATTGAGTCGTCACCTTTCCTTCCCTTCTCTCCCATCCTGTCCAGACCGCCATAATGACTTTTTCCCAGCCATGACTGGGCGCCTGCCAAAGGTACCACACAAACAACTTAGAATCCCACTGTCCAGCACCTTGATATGTCCAAACCTACCGTGTTAATATCGCCTCCCTAATAGTTTGATACTGGGAAGCATGGTAATGCCCCATCCCCACAGCAAATGGTGTTTCTATGATAGAAAAGCCAGGTTTCTGCTGTGGGGTATGGGGAGTTTATTTATAAGTCCCTATTAGGTAGGTGATATGGTCCCCGGTATACAGCTAGGGAGGTAATATGGCCTCCAGTATACAGCTAGACAGGTAATATAGCCCCCAGTATATGGATAGTATGTAATATGCCCCATAGACACACACATTATTAATTATATGTGGACTCCGGTATACACATTATTAATTAGATGTGGCCCAGTATACATATATTAATCAGCTGGGGCCTCCAGTATACACACATGAATTAGTTGTGGCCCCAGTATTATGAATTAGCTGTGGCCTCAGTATATAGAAACATGAATTAGCTTTGCTCCATTATATATAGATTATGAATTAGCTTTTCCAGTAAGAGATATAGGAATAGCGTGGCATATTAAAATAAAACAAAAAACACCAGTACTCACCTTTCCTCCGCTCCCTGTCGCTCCAGCTCAGCTCTGTCTTCTTAACGGTACAGGCGCGCGATAGATACATGAATTAGCTGGGGCCCCATTATATAGATACATGAATTAGCTGTGGCCCAAGTATATAGATACATGAATTAGCTGTGGCCCTAGTATAAATACAGAATTAGCGTGCCATATACTATAAATACTTGAATTAGCTGTGGCACCCAGTATATTGATACATGAGGTAGCTTGGCCCATATAGATATATATGAATTCAGCTGGTACCCGCAGTATATAGATATATGAAAGTAGCGGTGCCCCTGTATATACATACAGGAATGTAACCTTTTGGGTGGCCCCATACATAATACATGAATAGTTGGCCCCATATATAGATAACTGAATTAGCTTGCCTCAGTATTTAGATACATGAAGTGCTGTGGCCCCATTACATAGATATAAGAATAAGCTGGGCCCAGTATATAGATTACATGAACTACTGTCCCGAGTATTTAGATAACATGAAGATGTGGCCCCAATATATAGATACCTGAATTAGCTGTGGCCCCAGTATATAGATACATGAATTAGGTGTGGCCCCAAAATATAGATATCTGAATTAGCTGTGGCCCCAGTATGTAGATATATGAATTAGCTGTGGCCCCAGTATATAGATACATGAATTACCTGTGGCCCCGGTACATAGATACATTAATTAGCTGTGGCCCCAGTATATAGATACATGAATTAGCTGTGGCCCCAGTATAGAGATACATGAATTAGCTGTGGCCCTAGTATATAGATACATGAATTAGCTGTGGCCCTAATATATAGATACATGAATTAGCTGCTGCCCCATTATATAGATACATGAATTAGCTGTGGCCCTAATATATAGATACATGAATTAGCTGTAGCCCCAGTATATAGATACATGAATTAGCTATGGTCCCAGTATATAGATACATGAATTAGCTGGGGCCCCATTATATAGATACATGAATTAGCTGTGGCCCAAGTATATAGATACATGAATTAGCTGTGGCCCGAGTATATAGATACATGAATTAGCTGTGGCCCCAGTATATAGATACATGAGTTAGCTGTGGCCCCAGTATAGATATATATGAATTAGCTGTTACCCCAGTATATAGATATATGAAGTAGCTGTGGCATATTAAAAATAAAAACCACCAGTACTCATCTTTCCTCCACTCCTTTTAGCTCCCGCTCGGCTCCATCTTCTTAATGTCACCGGCACGTGACGTCATCACGCCGCGCAGGCAGCGGGATGACGTAGTCACATTTTAATATGTATAATTAGCAAGGGTCATAGTATCTTTATAAAAGTCCTCTTTATTAACAACACATCTCTTTAAAACATGTAACGTAATGTGCATGAAACATGCTACTTGCGTTTCTCCAGGTTCATAGAATTTAGCAGTCAGTCCAAAAGTCTTATTATGTAAACTCCAAAGGCATCTACTTTTCCAAACGCCAAATCGTGGAGTATAAGCAGACAGACGTTCCCCGAAATTAGACTTGTGCTTTCCCGGGGCGTTAAAAACCCCTTTTTCCCTCAAACACTACTCTTCCCTTCGTCCCCCTTCCTTTTTTATACAAAGTGTAGGGCCCCACCCCCTGCCCCCTCGGCCCGGGGCCCCCGTTTGTCGCACCCGTGACCCCCCTCCCCGGGTGCCCCCCGGGGTGGGTGCCGCCGCGGGCCGCGGGCCCCGATTGGGGGGTTCCTGCAACTCCCGGGGAACTCACCAAACCCTCGCTCCGGGTTCCGTCCCCTCCTTGGGGCCGAGGCGCCCCCGTCCCTTTTTCCCTAAGGGCTGGGGCCCCGTGCTCTTTCTCGAGGGTTTTAAAAGGGGCCAGCCCCCCCCTTTTTTTTTGGGGGCCTAAAGGGCCAAAGGCGCTTCCCCCCAATTTTTAAGGAAACGTCCCCCCTAACACTCCTTGCGGGATCAAAGGCTGCCTGGGGCCTTAGCAAAAGCGTTCCCCAAAAAGTGAAATTTCCTCGCCTTTCCCGTGTACCAACCCCTTTGTACTTTTCCCTGGGATTTCCGAACCTCTGCCGCCCCCCGCCCTTCCTGCCTGTCCCACGACCTCGAACCATTCCCCGCCTCCCCCCCCCTAAAAACCCTTCTCCCTGTCCACGAACACGATTTTTGGACTAAATTCGGTCCCAAACGCTGCCCCCTGGGCTCCCCACCGCAAACCCCAAGTCACGTCAGGGGGGACGACCGGGTTCCTCACGTCGCGAAGTCCATCCCGCTTTGGGGCCCGGGTCCGGGGGAAAAAACCCGGGGGTTTACTTAAAGATTCCGTTTCCCGGGCCCGGGGGCCCTTAAAATACCACCCACTTGCGGTGGCCCCCGGGGGACCCACAAACAGCCCTTACATTTAGATCCAAACCATGGTTTCCCCCCAAAGGGTTTCCCCTTTGCCAAGAATCCCGGATTCCCCCGACGATTGTTGCCCAGAAAATTCGCAAAAAAATTTCCCCACAACAAGGCCCTCATTTTTGGGCCAGCCCCCACCCCCATGATGGGGTCAGCTTCTTGCACCCTCCAGCCAGTCTCCCCCCCCCTTCCGTGGTTTCCCGTCAAACATCTGAAAGTTCCTTTGGCCCCCCGGTGGGCCCCAAAATTTTCGGCCCCCCTTTTCCCCTCCAGTTTTTGCCGGTGACCCCAAAGCTCTGCCGGGTTTCGTTACTCTTTTGGGGGCCCTTCAATCACTTTGGAGCTGATGGCGGCCCAACCCAGTTTTTCCTCGGAGAGGTCTAAGGGGGCCTTTTTTGTGAGCAATTTTTCCGGGGGGGCCCCTGGGTTTGGGGGGGCCAAACCCCCCCTGGGAAAAGGGGCGACCCTGTAAACTGCGGACCTAAGACCTTCCTCCGGGAAATTTTCCGTACCGTCTTCGAGGACCCCGGGCCCGCGCCTCCTTCCGCCGGGGGACCCGCCCTTTGAGCCTCCGTAGGGCGAGTCTTTTTTTGGGTACTATTGCGGTTCAATTCCAAAACCCTGGATTCGTCGCCCCGAAAGGAAAAAAATGCCGTCCCCCTTGCGCAAATTTAAGGAAGGGTCTTTTTTCCGCCAGGGTAAAAAAAACGTTTTGGGCCCAGCAAGAAAACCTCCCCGTCCTCCCAAAAACGAATTAATACATTAGCTACCCCGGATTGTTGAAAGGGTTTTTTGGGGAGGGGGCAGGAGGAGTTTTCCCCAAAGGGAAAAAAGACTCTGCTCGTCCTCGTCTGGGGATTTCCACCGGGGGCCCCTGTGTTCCAGCATTCTCCTATTCCACCCCCAAAAAACCTCGAGGGGGAAAACCCCGATGAAAGTGGACCGGGGTAATTTAAAAGGGAGCAAAAAAAAACCACCGGTCGGGAAAGGAAAGCAAATCCCTCAAATGCGCCACCCCCGGACCACTTCCGCAGAAATTTTGTCCCCTTCGTCCCAGGTGGGGGAAACGCTCCCCCCAAAATTTATGGGCCGTGGGTGGAGGGGCCCTAGGTTGCAGTTTTTTTTTCCCTCCCCCACGTTTGATGTCCCCAGTAAGGTAAAACTTCTGAATGCTGGCCCCTTTCGTTCCCGGGGGTTTCTGCCCTTCCTGCCTCGGGAAATTTTCCGGGAATTCATTTTTTACCTCTTGGGGAAACCCCGGTTTAAAACCCGAAAAATACCTTAGTCCGGCGGGAAAAAAACCGCTGTTTAAATCTCATCGGTCAGGGGGGAGCCCCTCCCCCGTTTCCCATCCGGTACAAAACCCCGGGCCCGGGCAACTCTCCGGTGGGGGCTCTGCTTAAAAGAGAAGATTTGGTTCCAAAAAAAAGTTTTTGCCCCGGGGTTTTCCCCCGGCTATCCCTTGGGGTTCCCCTGGCGGGAAAGGAAAGACCCCCCCTCCCGCCCCCGAGGGGAAAGAGGGGGCGAAGCCCCTTGCGTTGGGGCCGGAATGCCAAACCCCGGCTGCTTGGGGGTTTTAACCACCCCCCCGGTGCCTCCCCGATTTTCTCCGCCCCCGCTTTAAAAACCCTTTTTCCCTTTGGCCCCCCGGGCCCCGAGAAACCAGGATTTTGGGGGATGTATTCCCCAGAAAGGATCCCGGTTTCCCTGCCCCCACATGGGCCCTTTAAACGATTTGCCCCTATTGACCCCCCCTCCCAAAACCAGCCCCGCGGGGAGGGCCCTCCCCAAACTGTCCTGCCCGGAGCCCTAAAAAGGGCCATTTTCGGCCTTAAACATTTTTGGAAAAATCTGCCAGAAAGGATTCACCCCGGAAAAGTCCTCCCCCCCAGCCGGCGCCGGGTTTTTCTTCGTGCAGAAGAAGGATGGTTTTCTTTTCCCGTCCGTGCATAGACAAAAGGGGTTCTAAACAAGATTCCGAAAAAAACCCGGGGCTACCCTCTCCCACTGATCTCGGAGTCTTTTTTTGACCGTCTAAAAGGGGGCCCTAGAGGGGTTTTCCCAAGTTGGATCTACGGGGGGCCCCTACAACCTCATCAAAATTCGAAAAGGGGGGACAATGGAAAAACGGCTTTTCAAACACACAAAACCCGGACTTTTCAATTTCCTTGATCCCCTTTTGGGCTTTTGCAACCCCCCGGGCCTTTTTCCCGGGATTTGGGTTTCCAATGGGTTTTTCCGGGACCCTGCTTTTAACCTGCTCTTTTAACCGGGAAACGTTATTTTGATTTTTTCCCCTGCCTTTACGGGCCCCCAACCGGGAAAGGCAAGAAACCCCCCAAAGGGTCCGCGACCCCCTGCGGTAAAACCCGATTTGTATGCCAAACTGGAGAATTGTGGGTTTCCCCACCGGGCCCAAAGGCCCTTTTTTCCTTTTTCCGGGGGTCCATGGGCCCCTTATCGAGCCCTTTCAGAGGGTTTCCGCGAAACTCTCAGCGACCCAAAACAGTGGCCGCCCCCCTGTCAGTCTGGGGGGCGATTAAAAACCCGTTTTCTAGGGATTCGCCCCCAAACTTTTAAGGCAGTTTATTCCCCATTTTTTTCCGGTAGTGGCTCCCCATTGGGGCTCTCACCCCGGAAGAAGGCTAATCCTAGATGTTTGGTCCCCACTGCGAGGAAGCGTTCCCCCTTTTTAAAAAGTTTTCCCCTTTCCCCCCGCACCCAAATTTTGGTCCGTCCGGGACCCTGAGAAAACCCCTTTACCCTTTGGGGGTTAGATGCCTTTCCGGGGGGAGAAAGGGGGGGCCCTAAACCCAGAAGGGCCCAAAAGGAAAAAACCGCCCCACTTTTCCCGGGTTCTTTTCTAAAAACTTTCTCTTCCCGAACGAAATTAGGGCCCCTTTGGGAGATCGGGAGCTTTTGGGCCATAAAATGGGCCCTGGGGGGAGTGGGCGACATCTTTTTGGGAGGGAGCTCGACATCCTTTTGACGTTTTTTACGGGCCCAAATAAAAATCTAAAATTTACCTTCCAACGGCTAAAAGCGCCAAAAAATCCCGCCAGGCCCCGGTGGTCTTTTTTTTTTCCTCTCTTTTGTTTTTAAGATCCACTTCCGACCCGGGCCCGAAAAAAATATCAAGGGGTTTCCCCCTCCCCGTTTTTCCCTGATGTTACCGGAGGGGAAACCCCTGTGCCTCAAATATCAGTTCCTGAATGACTGGTCTACGTGGCTCCCGGTGGATTCTCCGCAGTTCCCCCAGGCAGAACCTATTTTGCCCCCGCCCCTCAGGGGGAAATTTTTTGGGGGTTTGGGGCATAGCTCTTTTCCCTGGACGGCCATCCCGGTATACAAAATCCTTTGCTCTCTTCTCACGTCACTACTTTTGGCCAACCCTTCCCAAAGGAGCCCAAGGGAACTTTTGTTCTTTCCCTGCACCAAATGTGCCCAAAAACGGGGTTCCTCGCCATAGGCCCGCTGGCCCTTTTAGCCCCTCGGGCCAGTTTCAGAATCCCCCGGGTTCAAAACTTTAGGCTTGGACTTTATCACGGACCCCCCTCCTTTTTCGGGAAACTTTGGTCTTCGGGGTTTTGTCATGACCGATTTTCTAAAATGTCCCCCCTTTGTGCCCCCTTCCGGGTCTACCTTTCTGCTCCCCAATTGGCAGGATATTTCTACCTTTCACATCTTTCCCGTTTTACAATGGCTTACCTTACTACATCGTCTCCAAACAGAGGCGCCCAATTTTTGTCTCCAAATTTTGGGTGCTTTTGTTTCCCCCGGTTCCCAAATAAAAGCTGGATTTTTCTTCCGCATACCATCCCCAGACTTTTTGGAAGGTGGGGGGATAAACCCCAAAATCTTGGGGGGAAGTATTTACGGAAACCTTCGTGCCCCGGATGCAGGAAAAACTGGTCCGGGGTTGTTTTCCTTTGGGGCAGGGGTTCTTTTTAAAATTTTCATCCGGACTCCGACTCACTGGCCGTTCCCTTTTCCCTTGGGGTCTTTTGGCCCAAACACCCCCGGCCCTCCCCCCCCCCCCCGGGCTTCCTCCCCCGAGGTCCACCCCCCGGGGGAAAAATCAGGTTCAGGATTCGGGCCTTTTTGGGGGAGAGACCCAACAAACCCCCTTACCCCGGGCTTCTGCCCGAAATGAAGCCCAAAGGCGGGGGCAAAAAGGGGAAAAGGCCCTTCCCCCCTACGTTCCTCCCGGGTGGATAGGGTGTGGCTCTCGTCTAGGTAAAAAAGCCTCAAAATCCCCATTTTATAAATTGAGTCCCCCGTTTTCGGGGACCCTTCAAAATTTCTGCGGACAAACTGAACCAGGTGCCCCTATAAATTTCTGCCCTGCCTCCTCTCCCCGGGTCCCAAACCCCTTTTCATGTTTCCCCCCCTTAAAGCCTTTGGTCCTGAACCGGTTCTACCCGAGGGGCGCGGCTCAATCTCCAAATTAGAATCCCCGGATTTTCCTTTAAAGTGAAGGCCCTTTCCTTTGGACATTGAAGATCGCCCGGGGGGTTAAAGCGATTTTTTCCCTTTTGTTTGGGAAAGGGGTTCGGCCCCCCGAAAGAGGTCCTGGGAACCAGTCCAATACCCTGAAACCAGCCCTTTTCGTAATTTTTCTTCGGGGCCTAAAAAAGGGGGGGACCTAAGGGGGGGGAAACTGTCACGGCCCCCCCTGCTCCCCCGGCCCGCGGGACCGCGGGGGGACCCTTTGACCCCCCCCCCGGGTGCCCCAACCGGGGCGGGTCCCCGCTGGGCGGGGGACAACCCGGGGGGGTCGCAACTGCAGGGACTCACCAAACCCTCGCTCCTGTGCCGTCCGCTTTCCCTCGCCCCCGAGGCCCGTGCCTGTTTTCCTAAGGCCCCGGGGCGCTCGTTCCCGGGGAATTTAAAGGGCCACCACCCCTTTAAATTTGGGCCCTTAAATGCCGGGCCGCTTCCCCCTTATTAAGGTGTCCCCAATAACACTCCTTCCCGGGAATCTATGTTGCCTGGGGCCCTTACCTAAAGGGTTTTCCAAAAGTTGTATTCTCCCCTTTTCCCGTGTACCGGGACCTCTTGCAAACGTTTCTCACTCCGAACCCTGCCGTTTCCCCCCGACCTTCCTGATTTGCCCAAACGACCTGGGAAACCTTCCCTGCCTGTCCGACCTTCTCCCTTTTCCCCCATTTTAGATTCAGGACTACGTTTCCCGGCCCCACGCTGAAACCGGGGCTGCCCCCGGCAAACAAGCCCACGTCGGGGGGGAGGGCCCGGGTTTGCCTAAAGCCGCAGCAAGTCCACCCCGGGCTTTGCGTGGGCTGGGGGAAAAAACCCCGGGGGTACTTAGTTTCCCCGTTCCCGGGAATGGTTTTAAACTACCACCCGCTTGCTGGTGGTCCGGCGGATCCACTCCCCACCCTTAAACACAAATACCCACAGCTGAAATACTGTTATCATATTTAAACCCAAACTTTTTTTACATCTGCTTTATTAAAAGATAAAAATTAAACATACATTCAGGAAAAACACTCGAAAGTTTTTAATTTTCAATTCATACCAGCGGGAGCAATTGTGTTAAGCCTGAAAATCCAGGCGGCCTCTTTTGCAGAACCGTCTCCCCAAAATTCTCATTTTGTTTAAACGCCCCCTCCTCTAGTACACACCATCGGAGTTCCGTTACCGCATGATTGTATTCACTGAAATGTTTGGCAACCATAGTTTCACCAAACTTTCTTTTATCACTACTTTCAAGTGTCTTTAGGGCTTTCATGTTCCTAATACTTGAACGATGTTCTGTAATTCTAACTGTAATATGATGAGATGTCTGCGCCACTGTATTTACCAACTGTATGATCTTTCCTATATATGAAATGAGGCATATTCTCAAACAGTTTACCATTTTTGGAATCTTTAGAATCTTGATAATTTTTTTTGTGTATTCCTAAGTAGTTGCCTCCTATCTAATTGCCAGACTTAAAGGGGTTGTCTCGCTACAATGATTGGGTTTTAATTTAAAGATCTTTAAAAAACAAGCAGCTTTGCAATATATGTTCATTACAAATGTCCTACTGATTTTGAGCTAGCCCTGTTAGTAGTACTACATCAGCTTCTCAAATCTCTATAGCAGCTGACCTGTTGATCCTTATCTCACTGGCTGTCAGGTCTGTATGACTCATCACCTTCAGAATACAGGTCTGAGCAGAGAGCCCCTCCCACACAGAATGCTTCTGTAGTGGAGGGAGAGGGAGGGAGGACTTTGGCTTCTGTGTCCTTGCTGCCTGGATTAACCCTGTGTGTGCCTGCTTCCTCCTGCTCTCTACACAGATTGAGCAGAGATGAGGCTGATCAATAGATGTGACAGCAGTGACCCTGTGTGTTACTATAATCATGATGTGTCTGTGGAGCTGTAACTATAATAATACTATACAGATCAGGGAGGCTTGTGAACAGTTCATGCTCTGCTGTACTAGTGACACATCCTGAGTAACACTTCACAGCTTCCCTGTGTCTGTTCTGACAGGGTCTGTTTGTTGCTGGAGATGTGGAGATATGTAAGCTAAGCAGAGGGTATAGGAACACTTGCATCCCCTCTGTTCTGCTATTAGCAATCACAGACCTCTCCACACTCATAGATCAGCCCTAATACAGCTGATCTAGATGCCTGCAGAAGATCTAGGCAGGCACACACATGGTTAACTCTGGCAGCAATCACTATGCCCCCCCCCTCTGCTGTATAGTAGTTATGGAGGAGAGCTGCCTGTGTGCTGAGGGGAGGGGGGAAGAGGGAGGAGAAGAGGCAGAGAAGAAGCACGCCCCTCAATTCAAAAACCTTTGCTTCTAAAAACATTGATGTGGGCTGAAAGCTTGTAATGAGACAACTCCTTTAATAGGCAATTTTGTCTAGATCTAGATAAAATAGCCTATGAAGTCAGGCAATTAGATAGGAGGCAACTACTTATGAATACACAAAAAAATGATCAAGATGATCATCTGATGTATGTCAGTACTTTTGATGCGCATAGTACACTAATCAAGAAGACCATTAAGAAATACTGGTATCTTCTATCTAAAGATTCCAAATATGGTAAACTGTTTGAGAATATGCCTCATTTTGTATATAGGAAAGGTCATACAGTTGGTAATTCCATTGTGTCATCAGTGCTCTAAGGTAGTATCAGAAAACAACAGAGTCTATTGACAACTAGACGAACAGGAACGGTTCCATGGCTCAGCTGCTGTAACTGTAATTCCATCATAAAAGGGCCTTATATATCTCACCCGACACAAGGACATAAGATCACTTTGAAAGGGTTTTATACCTGTAATTCTAAAGGAGTAATCTCCCTGTTGAAATGCCCATGTGGTAAGGGGTATGTGGGGCAAACATCTCGTCATATTAAAGTTAGAATTACAGAACATCGTTCAAGTATTAGGAACATGAAAGCCCAAAAGACACTTGAAGGTAGCGATAAAAGAAAGTTTGGTGAAACTACGGTCGCCAAACACTTAAGTGAATACAATCATGTGGTAACGGAACTCCGATGGTGTGTACTAGAGGAGGTTACGTTTAAAACAACTGAGAATATTGAGAGACGGCTTCTGCAAAGAGAGGCAGCCTGGATTTTCAGGCTTAACACATTAGATCCAGCAGGTATGAATGAAAATTTAAATCTACGAGTGTTTCTCTGAATGTATGTATAATTTGTATCTTTTAATAATGCAGATGTAACAAAGTGTGCTTAAGTATGATAACAGTATTTCAGCTGTGCTACTTTGTATAAAAGGAAGTGACGATAGGTAGAGTACGTGTTTGAGAAAGGGGTTGGATACGCCCCGAAACGTCACAAGTCTATCTCGGCAACGTCTGTCTGCTTATACTCCACGATTTGGCGTTTGGAAAAGTAGATGCCTTTGGAGTTTACACACTAAGGGCCACATATATAAAAACTGTCTAGGTCCGGAAATCACTTTGTTGCAAATAGCAACCAATCAGTGTGCCCTTTTCTTTACATATAGAGCTCTGGAAAAATGTAAGGGGCGCTCTGATTGGTTTCTATGGGCAACAAAGTGAGTTTTAGACCTAGACAGTTTCATACATGTTGCCCTAAGACTTTTGGACTGGCTGCTATATTCTATGAACTCGGAGAAACGCAAGTAGCATGTTCCATGCACATTACGTTACATGTTTTAAAGATATGTGTTGTTAATAAAGAGGACTTTTATAAAGATACTATGACTAGTGATGAGCAATTACGTTGACTATCGTCATCGGGTCAATAGTCGATATCGGCAATTATCAATAAGATTATCCGTTAGTCCGATAATAGATTATCAGCCGAAGACCATTAAGAGTCTATGGGAGAGGAAAACACCTTCATTCTTACACCCAAACAGGGATGGATAAAGCTGGAAGTAACATCCACAAACATCAAATGGATACGTGCTACACTAGGGCAACACACATTAGGTTATAAAACCACAAAAAAAAATCACAGACCATGTCACTATCCCTGTCTTGCACCACAGCATGACCCTTAGACCTTCATGACCCCACCAAATTAAAAGTGCCATAAGCAGTAAGATTTGAACCATAGATTTTACATTAACAGAACATTGAATATCCCAGTCCTGGACGCAGCATGAGCCCCAAACCTGCATGACCCCAGATAAAAGTGCCGGAAAAAAGGAGTCCTTTCGAGTTTTATGTTTGAATTGACATTAACTATAATCTGTCCTGTACCGCCAGTATGACCATTAAACCTGTCTGACCCACAGATTAAAAAGTGCGGGAAAAGGAGTTCTTTGAACACCATTTTAGTTGAACTGGATCATTGACTATATCGTCTCTGGACCGCAGTATGACCCATATAAACCTTTCTGACACCCCAAATTAAAAAAGTGCGGGAAAAGGATCTTTGAACCACCATTTTAGTTGAACTGGACATTAACTATATCTGTCCTGTACCGCAGAATGAACATAAACCTGTCAGACCCACAGATTAAAAAGTTTCGGAGAATAGGATCTTTCAACCACCATTTTAGTTTTGACTGGACATTGACTATACCTGTCCTGGCCACACCATGAGCGCCCAAACCTAGCATGACCCCCACATTTAAAAAGTTCACGGAAAAATGGAGTCTTTCAACAACATTTTAGTTTCACTGGACAAGACTATACCTGTCCTGGGCACAGCATGACCCCTAACCCTGTTTGACTCACAGATCACAAAGTGACTTTTATGCTATTTTGTACAGGGACTGTCACTTAGAATATTTTTTTTGGTAACTACATTTGTTTACCTAGATTTATTTAGGAAGTTTTATTTATAGTTTTTACAATATTATCATTTTCCTTTTTTTTCAAGTGTGATAACATACAACATACACCCCTCCCTCAGTTTTAAAGTATTTTTTATACGTGATAATGTGTTAAATCGTCCGCACACCCAAAAGTAATAAAAATGTCCTAATCATCCTCCCAAAACACTTCTTAGTTTTAAAGAGAACTTTGCCCTCCTGGCTTCTGAGAGTGACATTTCACCATCAATTTCAATGGTTTTCATATTTCCTCAAATCCTCTCTCTCATGATTAGGAGACAGACTCCCCAGGAGTCAATGTATGGCGACTGGACAACCCCAAAGTGGTACTCCAGCCCCAGAAAATTTTAAGCTCAAATTGAGTGCAAATATTGTAGTCCATTCCTTTTTTGACAACTACATAAACCTCAGCAGAAATCACCTTTTTCCAAAAACATGATTTTTTAGAGAATTTTGAAGCTCTCCTGATTTTTTATTGCCCCTATCGGTGAGAGCTAACTGCGTACCGTCAGCCATCTGATAACATTAGGTTCCAGCTGCCAGGCCAGACTTACAGTGATGCGGTTAGAAGCCCAGGCTAGCGTCTCTGTCATCTAATATCACGCAGGTTCAGCTGCCAGGGACCGGAGTTACAGTGGGTTGCGGTGAGAGCCCAGGCTGGCCGTCCGTCATCTATTTACATCGGTAATATGCCCTTATGAATGCAGCAACGAAAACAGTCGTGCTGAACAGAGTGCGGAAGTGTAGTAGACCTCCAACCCTTCCTCAGTACTCAGACAAGACCTGGGAAGCGCTTGACCCTCCCTTAGAGTGCGGACCAATTGAGCTTCACTTTGAAATACTGGTGGTCTAACGCTCCTGTCCACCCAGGTGCCCTTTTTCTTGCAATTACTTTTTCCTCCATTACTCGAACGTGCGGGAGAAATTGTCTTCTGTTTCTTTTGTTCTCTGTCCGTGCTCCATACTCCCACATATCCTCTGAATAACCTACATCTGGTCTTGTCTTCCTGTACCTCCCCTTTACAATTCAGAATAATTTTTTTAACCAGCTATTTTGTACAATGCAAGATTTTTAGATAATTATTTAGATTCTAAAAAACACATTTTTAAAATAGGAATGGAATCCCACCAGTCTTTTTTTCTCTTTTTTAATGTATTAATGGGTTGTCTCAATACAGGATTGCAGCATGTTAAAGAATCTTGCAAAAACAAGTCATTTTGCAATTGTGTCCATTAACATGTCCCTACCTATTCCTGTTTCTTACAGACAGCAAATAGCACCATACACCCTTGAGCCCTCTTGACAATTGTGAAGAACAAATGTCGTGTAGAAACCACATTTTACAATAACGGATCTGTAGTCTAGCTGCATTTCATTCACAGCAAAATGCCCCCAAAAAATTCAAAACCTGACCCAAGAGCCAACTATTGCCATTGTGAAGCACAAATTTCTGTTAGAAACAACATTTATTTTATAATTAGGACCTGTAGTATAGCTGCATGTCCACAGCAAAATGCCCCCATAAAATCAAAGCCATGACCCTTGAGCCTCTTTGAACAATTGTGAAGCACACATGTCTTTAGAAACAGAACATTTTTTCTTTATAATCGGACCTGTATATAGCTGCATGTCACAGCAAAATGCCCAAAATTCAAAAGACATGACCCTTGAGCCACTTTTGACCAATGGGTGAAAACAAAATTTCTTTTAGAAAACAACATTTTTTTTATAATAGGACCTGTAGTATAGCTGCATGTCCCCAGCCAAAATGCCCCTAAAAATCAAAGCATGACGCTTGAGAACACTTTTGACAATTGTGAAAAAACAAATGTCTGTTAGAAAAACAACATTTTTTTTTTATTATAGTAGGACCGTAGTATAGCTGCATGTCACAGCAGAATGCCCCAAAAATTCAAAACATGACCCTTGAGCCACCTTTTGACAATTTGTGAAGAACAAATTGTCTGTTAGAAACTTTTTTTAGAATAGGACCCTAGTGTTTTTGCTAGCATTTCAAAGCACATGAACACCCAAAAATTATAAAAAATGACTTCTCAGAGGTCCACTGGAAAAATTGTTGAGGGATAAATTACCACTCAAAAGCCCATTTCTGTTCCCAAAGACCATGATAAGTGCTGTATTCTACACAGCAACCATGACCCCAAAAAATTATAAATAAGACTTCTCAGCCACTATTAAAAAGTGTTAGGGAAATTCCAGTTTTTTTTTTTTTTTTTTTTTGGGGTTTTTTTGGGGGGGGGGGGGGTTTTTTTTTTTTTCTTTTTTTTTTTGGTTTTTCTTTTTTTTGTTGTTTTTTTATTTTTTTTTTGTTTTTGTGGGGGGGGTTTTTTGGGTTTTTTGTTTTTTTTAGTTTTTTCTTAGAACCACATTTCTGTTCCAAGGACCATAATTATAGCTGTATCTCACAGCAACATACCCTCAAAAAAACAATTGACATGCGAAAACTTCTAAATATAAAGTTGGGAGTAAATGGAATACGGTGTTTGTCATGAACCTTGCTGTCTTTTACATCTCCTCACAGCAAAACCAGCAAAATGAACTGTTGGAACAGAGAATAAAAATTGTGCTGTAAGAATTGAATCATTTTAAAAAAAGTTTTCAAGAGGAACCATTACTGTTTGAAGAGGAAGGTGACGTAGACTGGCAACTAATCGGTACCCTCGGCAATTGGGGCCCACAACATCACAGAGATCCATGCCTGATTCATCTTGATGAAATCAAACGATCCACATTATCTGTATGAAAAAGCCAGGATGCTTTGTCTGTAATATCCTCCCAGCTGTGCTGAAGGTCCACGGCATCAGAATATACTGAGCAGCTTGGCTGCTGTGCAGGACAAACACCTCTATGGGTGTGGCAGCGAGCTCGGTCATTCGTCCATTTTGGATACCCAGAAGTCTAGTGTTCCTGGAACACATACAAAAAAAAAAACATCGTGTTGAACGGCAGATAGTCGGGCACCATGATCTTAAGCAGGTCTCTCGTGTGTTGGATGTGTGCCTGTATTGCATGCGTTGGTGAGGTGTACACAAAGAATGCCAGGAGGTCACCCATTAGGCTTCTGCCACTTTGCCTGCGGCTGATGCTGCCGCTAACGGCTTGCTTGCACCTACTGCTGTCACGATCGCTGATGTTGTTCCACCGGACCTTTTGAGGAACGTTGGAAGCAGACGCAACAATCTCCAGTTGATCAATCAGCCAGGTCTCCATTTCCGGCATTTTGCTCTTTATTTGAGGGTGGGTGGAAGGAAACGTGACTGAGTTTTTTTTTGTTACCCTTGGGGATCCAGCGGGGTGGGCCACCCAGTAACTGTTGCGTTCATTTTGATGGCCTTAATCGATAGTAATCGAGTTGGACGGAAATGGAGACATCCAAGCCCACTCATGTGAGAGATGGAAGCCTCCTTGATTTCCAAGCTCTCTGAGGTCAAGGGGCACTAGCAAAACTAGATCTTCCCTCATCTTCCTCCTCTGCCTCAAATTCGCGCCATCCTCTTTCCAACATGCTAGGGACGTCGGTAACTCGGTTCAGGAAATACCAACCTCCTCCTCCTCCTCCGCTTCCATCCGGCAACAGCTTCAAGCACAGCACCTGACTTGCCGAATAATTCTCCCTGAAGCTGATCCGCCACCTTGCACAAGACCCTGGACCCCGAACCACTGAGCCTAATGAAGACGAGAATAAAATTGAGAAACAGTCCGGGCCTTGTGATTGACAGAGAGAAAGGCTCTGTGTCCGCATCTGATGTCGATCTCGCTCCTCCGTCGCTGGACGAGCGACCTGATGTTTTTCGATTGTCCAACGATCGTTCCAGAACTAAGATCACCTAACAATAGCGCATCTGCTATGCAAAGGGCAATGTTCCGCATCTGACCCTTTTTGGTGCTTCTTCAACAAGAAACTGGGCAAGGATGGTGCAGAGCTCTTTCCCATGCCACCACTCTCGGGTGGCTCAACACCCCCGTAGGTTCCGCTACCAGTGTCTTGTCAGGCCATGTGTCACTTCGTACTCGCGTAATCGGCATTGCGCTGCTTCCACAAATCGCCTGGGCCATGTGGACGGGTGGGAATTCCAGCGCGTAGTTTGCCATACACTCAAAAATGAGAACGGTTGACGGGAAAGGCCGAGCTGACGCTGCAAGCAGCCACGGCGGGACAAGCATGGTGCGAGCCTTCCCACAACACAAGCAGTCCAGACCCGGGTACTCTTTATAGAAATTTATCGGACAGACAAGGTCGTGCATGTGACTTGCAAGGATGTGCACAACACCGTCTCTGCACAAGGTTCTTGTCACCCACCAAGCGCTCGCTCTCGTTGCGGAGATAGCCGTCCACAGCTCCTGAACCTTTGTTGTGGACGGTCTCCAAGACCAGATTAATTTCAACACGGCCTGGTTTCCTCTGGGCACGTGTTGCCACCTGAGGACCTTAGGGGAAAGAGCCCTACACCAACCCTTTGGTTTTTGAAAGAGCGGTGCGCCGAGCCTGAGAGCCACCTCACCTTCGTCCAATACATCCACCAGCTCACCCAGTGAGTTGTCACAAGAAGATATAGCCGGCCTTGGCCGTGCTTACTAGTCCATGTGTCGGTGGTCCAGATGACTTTTCCGGCACAGATGGCCATACAACGCCTTAAATTTTAGATGACACGTGGCTTGCCAAGGCAGGGACGGCTTTTTTGCAAAGAAATGCCTGCTCGGCATCTGGTATTGGCAGGCAAGGTGCCATGAACGGGCGGAACCCATCTGTGTCCACCAGACGGAAAGGTAACTTTCCAAGCCAAAAGCCTGGCAATATGCTGACATTCAGGGCCCTTTTGCTTGGGATGGTTTGGGTTAAAAGAGTTGTCATCTGCTCCCAAACCTGGAAGACAGAAGCTGGCTGCTAACTGGCCCTGTACGGCGTGCAGTTCGTCAAACTGGCGGAAGGAGAAGGGTAGGATGGGTCCTCTGGTGGTGCTGTGGTACTACGGGCACATGGAGGCTGAAGCGGAGGCTGATCCCCCTGATCATGACCCTGAGAGACATGGCATCGAGGAACGCGTGGCGTGGTGGCGTGAGAAGGAGGAGGCGGAGACAGAGGGTGTGAGAGTGGTTGGAGGCCCGCGTCGGTTCTGTGGCCTTTTGTTGGCCAGTGTTTGCTTCCATTTCAACTCATGGCATTCCCTGCATGTGTACGTAGAAAAGTTTGGTGGTGGAAACACCTTAATTATTCTTGCCTCTACTAAGCGTTTAGGCCATTACGCGGCAATATGACATCAGCTGGGTAATAGAGTGCTTGCTCAAAGAAAGCCCAGGCTCGAGAAGGTCCTGGATCTTTTCTGACAGGGCGATAAAAGCTAGGAGCGTGGTTTCCCTGCTGACCGTGGCTGGCGGAATCCATATCAGCAGACTTCTGCGACCGCCCTCTCCTTTTTGAGGCGGGACCCGTACTGACACTACCCCATCGTCTTCCTCCTCGTCAGTGGATGAAGCGCTCGCAAGCAAATTCTGCTGAGAACGACCCACGTTGATCCGCATGTCGTCAATAACATTCATCAACACAGGTTACTTCGTCGTCCTGACATTCTGCATCCAGGAGCTGCGCGTACAAGCAAGAGGACTGCAAGTCATTGCCGACCGCCCGGGATATTTCCGATTGACCGGCTTCCTTCTCCTCCTCTGATGGCAACAGTAACTGGGCGGTCAGAGCAAGAGAAAATCATCCCTCTTTGGCCTCTTGATCTTTTTAAGCATGCTTTCTGACCACAACCGCATTTTGTCATCAAAGAGGTTCTCAGAAAATGTATTATCCACCAGTGGGTGTGGTACACTAGTTGACATTTGGGGCAGCCTTCGCTCATGTTGGACGGATTGCTGATGATGCGTGATGAACGACATTTGTGGCCGTAGCCTGGGAGGGACGAGGATGTAAGACTGCTGGATGCAGGATGCATTAACCACTGAAGAACAGATTGGCGACGCTGTCGTTAACTGAGATTCACAGGGCCTGGACCCAGCGATGATCAGGCCTGACGGGTCCTGCAAAAACCGACAATCCGCTGGCTTGCGTGTTGTCGTCAGCACAGGTGAAGGAGCACCGTTCTCTCGTACCTCACCTTCCATGTCCCTACCCTCCTCCTGCAACGCTTACCACCTGCATTTTTTCGCGTCCATGTTCAGAAAGATAAAATTTGAGAGGTGTAGGAAGAGTTTTGGAACTCTCTTATTAAGAAGACGGCAAATCACAGCTGTTAAAAAAAATTCTCAAATCCTTCAAATCAAAACAAAATTGCTGGTTCAAATTTAAACTGCAGGTGCTCTATCAACAAATCTGGACTGGGCAAAAGTGCAAAAAGCCATTATCTGAAATGTATAACGGATAATAAAGGTATTTTTTGGCACAAATCATTCACCTGTGGTAACTACACAATAGCTGGGTTCAAATTTAACTGCACAGGTAACCTCTTATCGAAACAAATCTGACTGGGCAAATGTGCAAAAAACACGTAATCTGAAATGTATACGGATATATTAAAAGTTATTTTTGGCTCCTAGCAACCTGTGGTGACTAAACAAATGCTGATTCAATTTAACTGCAAGGTACCTCTATATATAAATCCAGACTGGGCAAAAGTGCAAAAAAACACGTATCTGAAATGTATACAGATAAAAAAAGGTATTTTGGCACCTATCAACCTGTGGTTACTACAACAATTTTCTGAATTCAAATTTAAACTGCAAGTACCTCTACAACAAATCTGGACGGGGCCCAAAGTGCAAAAAACACGTATCGAAATGTTTAATACGGATGATAAAAAGATATTTTTGGCACCTATCAATTCACCTGTGTGACTACACAATTGCTGAATTCAAATTTAACAGCAAGGTATCTCTATCAACAAATCTGGACTGGGCAAAAGTGCAAAAACACGTATCTGAAATGTATACGGATAATAAAAGGTATTTTTGCACGCTATCAATTTCACCTGTGGTGAAAACAAATTGCTGGATTCAAATTTAACTGCAAGGTACCTCTATCAACAAATTGGACTGGGCAAAAGGCAAAAACCACGTATCTGAAATGTATACGATAATAAAAGGTATTTTTGGAACTATCAATTCACCTGTGGTGACTACACAATTGCTGGATTTAAATTTAACTGCAAGGTACCTCTATCAACAAATCTGGATGGGCAAAGTGCAAAGAAACACGTACTGATATGTTATACGGATAATAAAAGGTATTTTTGGCACCTATCAACCTGTGGTGACTACAAAATTGCTGGATTCAAATTTAACTGCACGGTACCTCTATCAACAAAGATGAACTGAGCAAAATTGAAAAAGAACACATATCTGAAATGTATACTGATAAACAAAGTGGAGTTTTGCACCTAACAAATAGACCTGCAGTTATTAGAAAAGATCTGTATCCTAATATAAGTTCAGGCTGACAATATCCAAGAAATATTTCAACAAAAAACTTTAATAAAAGCTATTGCAATGCAATGTTGGCAATAAAATATCCGGATTCTTTAAAGAGTTGTCTGTGTTCGCCCGGGGGGCCCCCCCACCGCTCCCCCCGGATTTACGCGGTAGATGCTCCTTTTAAAATTCTTGCCAAAACCACAAAATCTGCAAATTTTCTGATCTAAACTGAGTTCTAAGGATCACAGCTAAAAAGTAGAGCTGTCTCTTGTAAACAAATAAAAATTTCGCTGAGGGTTTTGCTGAGCTTTTTGCAAGAGGCAGAGCGAATCCTATGTTTTTTGAGATACTGACACACACTGTCATGAACGGGAAGGGCTGTTCTATGTAAAACGAGGTATGTGATTTTTCCAGCCAATCGAACCCAACACCCCCCATATGACGCGCGCACACATCTCCCCTGCTCTATTCTGGTAAGTGTTTTGCTGGCCGCCAAAATACAGGAAGGCCCGAAAGGCGCGATATTAATAGATTTGCGCAGTTTTTTAACCCTAAATTATCGCATGATCTAAAAAAAACCCCATCAACGAAATTACCATGCCCATTTCAACTTTGTTTGATAATAATCGCTAACATATATGACCCTTGCTAAAAATATATATATTAAAGACTTTAAATTAGGGGAAAATAGGGAGATCCTATTGAGAGGGCTAGCAGTTTGCCCCCAATTTCGAAATATATCGTAAAAAGTATTACTGGTGACATAGTCACGCTGCCTGTGCTGGAAACTCCAGCGGGTCGCAGGCCTATGTGCGCGACTCTTGAAAGTCTAAGAACACCATCCTAACTGTGCAACATAAGGGTGGCAGCATCACGTTGTAGTATTGTTTTGCTGCAGGAGGGACTGGTGCACTTCACAGAATAGATGGCATCATGAGGAAAGGGGATTATGTTTGGGGAAAACTGAAGCAACATTCAAACATCAGCCAGGGAAATTAAAGCTTGGGGGGGGAAAAGGGTCTTCCAATGGACAATGAAGCAATGCATAATGCCAAAATTGGGTTCAAAGTGGTTTAAAGGGGTTTTGCCACGATGTAAAGTTTTAGTGGGATCCTTTAAATGGGTTTTAATCACTTTTCTAAAAAATGGATTACAAAAAGTGAAGACTCTGGAGGCTAAGATTTTTCCCCCTTTGTTACCTGAAAACTTGCATTAGACCGACCAAGGAGTGACAGGGCCGCGCTTGCGTGAAACACTTCTTATCTGATGACAAGGAAAATGAATGAGCTTCAAGGGGCTGGGGAGAAAGGTCAGTGTATGAGATGGTGTCTTGCTGTATAGAGAATCCACTGTTGTAAAGTTATTATTTAAGTTAAGTTTTGAGACGCTCCCTTATTCCTCATTCTCTGCTCACCCCCTCCCTCTCACCCCTGAAGCCTTCATGACTCAGCATGATTTGTTTATATTCTACTTTGTGCTGATAAGGAGGTAAGTAAATCATGTCCTGGCAAAACCCCTTTAAGGATAACCAAGTCAATGTTTTGGAGTGGTCATCAAAAAGCCATGATCTCAATCTTATTGAAAATGTATGGGCAAAGTTGAAAAGGCAGGTGTTACAAGGCGACCTAAAAAAACAGTTACACCAGTTCAGGAGGAATGGGCCAAAATTCCTGCTTATTATTGTGAGAAGCTTGTGGAAGGATATCCAAAATGTTTGAGCCAAGTCATACAGTTTAAAGGCAATGCTACCAAATATTAATGAAATGTATGTGAACTTTTGACTCTGCAGAAAGTAATAAAAATGCCTTAAAAATTATCTCTCTCATTTTTCTGGCATTTGGCAAATGTAAATAATTTTGGTAATCCTAATTGACCAAAGATGCATAAGATTTATTCTGATTCATGTCAGATAGTGGGAAAAACATGCATATGTGTCTTTTCATATACTGTATGTAAACTTCTGTTTCAACTGTATATACCCATTTTTCAGAATGGATGTGCTGGCCATATTTTGTTTTTAGATTGAACTATGGGGGGCATATCATAAAATAACAAGGGGTGATGGTGATGCATGGAGGTGTAGTCCGCAGGATTACGTTTATAGTAGGCATGAATGTTCTTCAGGAGTTAGACAGAATAATGATCAGTACATAGGCCCTAGATACTGGAACCAAATTCTAGAGGAGTTGTCTAGCGAGCCTTTAAGTGCTGCCAAGTACAAGCAGAGATACAAGAAGTAGTGGGGCCCATTAAGAGTGTACATCTGCCTACCACCTGTCCAATCCAAGTGCCCACAAAGCATGAGGTACAGAAGGCACTACACATGGCCTACAAGGACTGACAGTGCTGATGGAGCCAGTACTTCAAATGGAGGGAGGGGCAATAGGACACAACTTGTGCAAAGTACAAGAGGGCAGAGAGCTGGTTCTTAAAGGGGGATTTTCAAGTTATAATATTGAAATGGGAACATCCAAAATGCACATTTAATCATGTTTGTAAATATAATTAATTAAAAAGTATGTCCTATACTAGATCAGCTCTCTCCTTTTTGCTTCCTCTGTGTACTGCTCGTTGTTAGGGGTTCTGATCAGCACTGAGAATGTCCTGATGTGAACCAAAAATGTACCATTATGTGCCAAAATATGCATCAAAAATTGAGGAGGCAATGTTAAGACCCAGTTAGTGGAAATTCACCCATTTACAGGAGATACAACTACCACATGAAGCTACCTGAGAGGCAAAGGATACTTGTGTAACCACAATCGCCTTACTACGGGCAAGAAACAGCCAAAGGAGACAAACCGCAAGTCAACTAGCTTCCACCAAACAGAAAAAAGCTGCACGGTAATATTGGAAAAGCATGCTTCTGCACTCTTAAAACATGAAGCTGATTTTGGACTTATGAGTACTCTCCAGCACACCCTCCTCACTGAAAGTGCTCCATGTATTAGGCAAGATTAGTGAACTATTCCTCTGACTCTCTACCAGGATGTGAAGGCACTGCTGAAGCAGATGCAGGAGCAGCAGTTTATCCAGTCAGAGCCCATAGGATGGTGCCTTGAGTTTCTTTGTAGACAATCATCACTTGAATGGCCTGCACTGTGTGGGATGCTTATCCATTGCCCCAAATTAAGGAGTTTTTCCACATTGGATTTCACTAACAGGTATTGGAAAGTTCCCATTACAAAACAGGATCAGGAGAGACTGCCTTCGTTACACCAATGGTCCTATTTGAGTTTTTGAGGATGTCCTTTGAATTGACTAATGCAACAGCCACTTTCCAGTGGTTAATGGAGTTATGTCTCAGGGACTCAAGCCATAGACGCCTCCTGATCTACCATGATGATATCATCATATACACTGACACCGTGGAAGAACATTTTAGCTGTCTTCACCAGTCTTAAGCATTTGGAGACAAACGGGTTGAAACGGAACCCTAAGAAGTTTCATTTATTTTGGAAAATGTTTGAATTTTTTGGGCACATTGTCTCTAAAAAGAGAGTACAGACTGTGGATGCTAAGGTAGAGGTGGTGAAGAAATGTGCCATTCTTGGAATGGACATCTACTACCAGTGATTTATTAAAAACTTTGTAAAAATTGTGGCTCCACTGCATCAATTATTGCAGAGAGCTGCTCTTCAAGAAACAAAGAAAATATTCCTTTACTGGAATGAGGTGGCAGGACAAGCCTTCCAGGCGTCTATATTTACCTTTGCAAACTATTGCCCACCCCTCATTCTGCAGACAGATGGAAGTCTAAAGGGATTTGGGGCCATACTTATACAGAAGATAAGATTTATAAAAGAGATTAATTGTCTAGTGCATTTTGAGGATGAGGAGCTGAGCGAATTTTTAAAAAATTCGATTTGGCCGATTCGACAAATTTTCCCCAAAAATGTGGTTTGTTCAGAGTTAATTTGCAACGAATTGTATTAAAAATAGCTATTTCCTGGCTGTAGAGAGCCTTTATTGTGTTGTAGAACATTGTGCCATACAGAAATATACATAGGGAGCGGGTTTGGTTTTGCAACAATGCTGGGATTTAGTATGACATGCAGATGACAGGCGCTGCTTTTGAGAATCGCTTCACATTTCACTTATCTGAACAGTTACGGGGTCAAAACTGACCAAATAACTGAAGTGGGAACACAGCCTGACAGTGTAATGTCAGCGCCAGCTAGAAAGAACCAAGCAGAGGGCCAAGATCCCACTATCGCGTCAAAGAACGCACTCCTTTTACACCATCATCAGATGATTCCACAAATTATGACAGAACC
The DNA here is from genome assembly GCA_025379985.1 of Phyllomedusa bahiana. NCBI lineage: Eukaryota > Metazoa > Chordata > Amphibia > Anura > Hylidae > Phyllomedusa > Phyllomedusa bahiana. The sequence continues at coordinate 33,588 of JAODAL010008819.1, read as the reverse complement.
TCAGTGGAGAGGGTGTCGACAGTAATTTTGCGTTGACATCACTGATCATTTTGACCTTCCTTTGATCCATCAGTGTCCGCTTTCGGTCAATCAGTATTGCTAAAGCCAAAAAGAAACAGAAGTTGACCCAAAACCGAGATGACAGGCAAATGGAATATTTGCATGTCTTCTGTGTTCCCTACAGACTGAACTGGATGGATTTCAGACTTGTGTAGGGCAGAAATACACACACTGGATTTGACATAGAGTTCCCCACAATAAGTGAAAAAAATTAACTCTTTGCTACAGATAGCAATATTCCAAAATAAAAAAAAAGCAGGTTCAGGGGCAGGTGTATAAATGAATAAAATCAGTGTATTTGAAAGGTATTTAACCCCAGTAACTCTAAATTTGGAAGTATTTTGCACAGAGTGCAATCTAATGCTGCTACAGAGAGATGCTTGTGCATACGAGACACAGTGAAAAGTGGCAGAATTTAACAGGGCTGCCCTTTTTATAGGGCTTTGGCATCACAGAAGCTGGCTGGCTACTGATTGGCTACATGTCTGCACATTGTCATTGAGGGCGTTCCTTTCTTCCTCCCATAGTTCTTTGCCCTATGTCATGCCATGTGCTCACGTCCATTTTAGATTCGATATCACGAATTGCCATGAACTTCAGCTTCGTTCAGAATCAAATTTTTCCTGAAATTCTAAACAAATTTCATTTCGTTAGAATCAATTCGCTCATCTCTACTGGAGACCTCAAAGCAAGTTGGGTGGCCTAGCTCAACAAGTTCTGCTTTAAGACACACTATTGGTGAGGAAAAAACAATCTAAACTTTTGCTCTATGTAGATATCCAGAGAATCCACCTCAAAGAGAGGGATTAAGACGAGACACCATAATTCCATTCCCCGCCTAAGTAAGGCAAAACATAAGCAGTACAGGTAGTGACAGCAAAGATTTGGAGGTGGCTAGGAGGAGGTCTTTGAAGTGGAAAGAGAGGCAACAGGTCAATTCTCAAACGAGACTAATTGCGAGTGTGTTGAAGAGGGTGTATTTTAGCAGATCATGAGCATTTCCTCTTGGACCATGTTGGGTGTCACATGTGGCAGTAACAGAAATATTTGCAGGTAGAGAAAGGAGTCCTATTCCGACAATATTTCAACATATTTCCCTATGGATTAGACCCTGTATGGCAAGAAGTAATACCTTTTGGGATGATGAAAGAGGTGGTACAAACTGTACATGACAAAGAAAATTTGTTTAAAATGATCCAGAGATTCTGTGCCCAGTACTGAAATTGTAATCTGTCTGGCTAATAGCCAGAGGGCCCCAGTGGGCAAGACTTAAATGTTCTATCCACTTCAGATTCTGATTATAGACTATTTACAACTATTTACAGTCAATGTCCCAGACTACGTGTCACAGGACTGAAAACTTTGGTACTGGCTCCTGGTAGACACCAGTCAGCAGTGTTTTCAAAAGTTTTGCTCTGCAAAGTTGCTGTTACAGTTCCATTCAATAAAGTTTTTCTGCAACTTGGTTGCAGCCTTCTCTTCTCTGCTTGCTCAGTATCATCAGCTCTGACCAAATTACATTTGTATTCCACAAAACCTCTGAAGGTGTCTTGTGGTATCTGGCACAATGATGTTGGCAGCAGATCTTTTTAGTCCAAAAAATTGTGAGGTGGGGCCTCCATGGATCAGTCTTGTTTTTTCAACATATCCCACAGATGCTTTATTGAGATCTGGGCTAATAAGAGACTAAGTCAACACCTTGACCTATTTGTCATGGTCCTCAAGCCATTCCTGAATAATTTGTGCACTGTAGCAAGGCACATTGTTATGCTGTAGGGGCGACTACTATTTAGGAATACTGTTGTCATAAAGATATATACATTAGGTTGCTGATACTCATATGTAGTATGGCTGATGTCCAGCCATTATGGGGTGGCTTTCCTGGAACAGCTGCAGTTGGGTGGGTGGCTGTTCCCATGTTCCCACGTTCCGGGATTTACCAGGCCTATAAAAGCCTGGTACTCTGGGTTATCTGGGGGTGTGGTTTGCTGCCAGAAGCTAGCGCAGCAGAAGAGCTAAGGAAAGGGCTCTTACTCCCAGGCTTGAGGCAAGCAGGTGGCTGCCTTCAGGAAGCCGGACCCAGCAGTGGCTGGTAAGAGTGTTTGTGGCGCTGGCAATAGGCCAAGTCCACAGTTAGTGAGGGAATCACTGTATTGTGTAGTTAGTGGCCAGACGGCCGAGGATTTTATTTTGTGCTATTTTCTGTTAATGTGCCGGAATAAAGCTGGTTGAGGCCAGTTTCAAACTGAAACCTGTATCAGTGTGCCAATACTGTTCTACCAAGGACGGCGATCCTGCGAGCTGAAAAAAAACCCAGGACGGCCCAGGAAGGCATCCTGGCGCAAGCAAAGTCTTTACAGTAGGTACTAAAAAAATATCCTTTTAGAGATGCTTTGACCCATTTGTCTAGCCATCACAATTCAGCCCTTGTCAAAGTCACTAGAATGCATATGTCTTCAAATTTTTCCTGCTTCGAACACATTAGCTTCAAAAACACGCTGCACACGTGCTGCTCTTATATGGGATCAGGGGTCATTGTTACAAAATAATCACTTACTATTTTTATAGTTCATTTACTTTGTAAAATATATAAAATAAGTTATATATATAAATATTTATTTATATATTTATATATATATACATATAGATATATGTACCTACATCTATTTGTTTGCCTAAAGATATATATTTTTTAAACAGTGTGGTTATTTTAACGATGAACTTACATACTGTTCAACATTACAGACAATCACTATATGAAGCATTTTAATATATCTAGGGATGTAAGATATATATTTTTAGTACCTCGGTAGCCTTTACAAAGTAGTATTTAAGCAGGTTACAAGGATTTTCATACCATTAAATCTTAGTTTAATTGGACTCATGAGAAAAATGTCAAGATTAGATATAAGATCTGAACCAAAGATTTGATCAATGGCATCTCATCATATTGATCTGGATATTAAACAGCAATCATACTAAAACAGTTTTATTGAAATGTGAGCAAAATGATCAATTACCTAAGGCTTAATATAGTTTATGATAAATATTGATCCACACCATTAAGAGATAAAATTATCGTATTGAGAAGATTATGATGGAATAGAATAGATTATGAATAAAATGTATGTTCATAGTCATTTCTCAAATAACACTAAATTATAAGGGAACAGCACATTTATAAAAAAAAAAAAAAAACATACCTCATTTGTTGGCCATATTGAAGAATTAATGGTAAGATGAAAAATTAGTGGTCTATTACATGGGAAGGCAGTCAGGAACAGTACATCAATTAGTAAATTTTAATCTATTGTTCAGTCCTTGTAAATCATTTTGTCATTAGTAAATCATGTAAAACTCAATCCTTATTCTTTTTATAAGGATTTTCAATAAAGTATAAATGAAGTGCTTTTATATCAGGTCCTTTGATTGCTATAAACAGATTTCAAAGCTTTGAAGACTAGCAACCTTTATAATCTAGTACATAGTCATGAGGGCACAGTAAAGGCTACATTTACCTGTAATGCTAAAAAAGGTAAAGCTTCCTAATACTTTAATGAGAGTGCAAAAATGGACAAATTTGTGAAATTAAAGGCATTAATATTTATGGCTCATTATAAAAATTACGTGCATTTGACAGAACATTGAATTAGATGTTCATCTTCTATACCATAGAAGAATCTATTTTTTTGTTCTTTAGAGTACCTGTTAACTAAATGCTTCTATATTTAATGTGCAAAAATATCAAATAATTTTTATATGTTTGTAATGTTAAATTTAGTCTGGTATTTATTTTTTTTCTGCACTGCAAGAGTTAATTTTTCCAGTAACTTATATTGTTATTTGCCATGCTCACAGCTGATTGATCTTTCACAGTTGAGCAACACAGATTGTGATTGGCCAAAGCTCTCCAGTCTACAAACTCCAGCCTATAGACCTATTTAGAGATAACCAAACCAGAGTCTGTTACTCGAAATGAACATTTCATGAAAATATCTCTGGAATAAGTTGTTTCTCTTAATATTGTTTAGGGCAGGCATCCTCAAACTGCGGCCCTCCAGCTGCTGGGAAACTACAACTCCCATCATGCATTTCTATAATCTATAACAGTGGGAATGATGGGAGTTGTAGTTTCCCAGCAGCTGGAGGGCCGCAGTTTGAGGATGCCTGGTTTAGGGAAACACAATACATATTGATTACAATGTAAAAAACACTAACAGATGGTTTTCAGAGGTATGGGTTATGAATAAATACAGTTGCAGGGGCGTAACTAGAGAAGTTTGGGCCCCATAGCAAACTTCTCCTCCCCCCTCCGCCTCTCCGACAACAAACATTTACAGGAAACACTTAAGTCATGGAGTTATTAGATGATAAAAGGAGCGATTACCTCACCATAGATATCTCCATCCTACTGCTTCCAAACAAATTCCACTATACCAAGACCAACATTACCAATAATGCTAATACATAAGGACCCTATTATACAGGCAGGCAGGGTTTAGGTTCCAACTGTTAAAAAAAAAAAAAGAAAGAATTTACCTCTCTCCTTGCTCCCATGATGTGTCTGCACAGCTGAACGGCCTGCCTCTGAACCCAGCATAGGTGGCGTGATGATGTGACGTCATTACGCCACCCACATCAGCACTGAGGGCTGGTGCCTGGTATGCTTAAGGCCTAAGTCTTTAAGCTTACCGGGCGGGTTGGCATAGCGGAGCACCAGCGATGCTCCGCTCTGCTAATACTGGGCAATCTGACTCCTGCCTCTGTACACTCGAGACACATTAAAAATTTGTTGCCCAGCATGAAAACAATATGTTTAATGGATCTTTGTTATTCTGACAAACACAAAAACCTGGACAAAATCAGTGACGAAAACCCATTAAAAAAATAAAAAACACCCAAAAACCGTCTGATTTTTATGTCAAAATATGTCCAAAAACCAGATGTAACAGGCGTCTATTGACACCATAGACCTAAACCATTTTCATACATGAGGCCCTAAGGCTAAGTTCACACGGCATAATTGCGGGGCGTAATTACGTCCCGCAATCACGCGTGTGTTTGGGAGCTCCCGTTCGTGGCACGTAAATGCCGTGAATAATTGACATGTCACTTATCTCCCCCCGCGGCATATTGTACGAGCGGGGAGAGGAGGCGTAATCCATAGTTCTCTATGAGAACTATGGATTACGAAATGACTGCGCCGCATTTCGCCCCGTATTGAGCGCAGTACGCCGCGAAATATAGGGCAAAATACAAATAGTGGAAGATTGATCCAGCACATCCAAAGTGAAGTTAAAAGACCATACTTTATTGGCAATCCATTAAAAAAACATGTAGTAGCAGCACAAGGTAAGCTGACGCATTTCGGGGAGACCACTCTACCCCTTACTCATAGCATGCATATATAATCTATCTGTGCATATATATAGAATGTGCAATTACTAGCTCTAATCGGTCCTCCTACCTGATTGGATGCGTTCCACCCCGATCGCCACACCTCCACAACCAGAAACATGAATGCCTTTAACTCCATGTTGGATAAAACCTCTCAACATGTGAGGAAAGCTGGAGCATGCGTCCATGCACACGAAGTCCCCTGATCACGTGATCATCCTCAGCTATCATCGCAGCTCTGCAAATGCTCTGCAAATGCAGAGCCGCGATGATAGCTAGGATGATCACGTGATCCGGGGACTTTCGTGTGCATGGACGCATGCGCCAGCGTTCCTCACATGTTGAGAGGTTTTCGCCACCATGGAGTTAAAGGCATTCATGTTTCTGGTCGTGGAGGTTTGGCGACCGGGGTGGAACGCATCCAATCAGGTAGGAGGACCGATTAGAGCTAGTGATTGCACATTCTATATATATGCACAGATAGATTCTATATGCATGCTATGAGTAAGGGGTAGCGTGGTCTCCCCGAAACATGTCAGCTTACCTTGTGCTGCTACTACATGCTTTTTTAATGGATTGCCAATAAAGTATGGTCTTTTAACGTCACTTTGGATGTGCTGGATCAATCTACCACTATTTGGATCTTGGCAGCTGTAACCGGGTGGATCCGTGCAACTCCATGCTGGAGAATGGTGAGCTGGCTTACTTGCTTGTGTGTTTCTATCAATGGGGCAAAATACATCCCAATTTAAGCCGCCTGAACATAGCCTAAGTGTCAAGTTAAAGTTTGCAAGATTTTTAAATATCTGTAAAATGTCCTTAAAAACGCAATTCATTTTACTTATATTTTGCCTTTTTTTGTAAATCTTTAGTCTTTTCAGGTGGGTACATATACTGTAAACTGAAGATTAATTGTTGTAGAATTTATGGTTATTAGTATATCAAAAAGTAATGTAGTTCTTAATGTTACAAGCATTACTTGGCAGAGATAACTTGCTGCAGTGACTTATCTTTTTTCAGAATACCAAAAAAACATTGTAAAGGATTAAAAAGTCAAAGAGGTATTCCCATGAAGGAAAGTCTAGCGCTACAGTAAGCCAGGTGAAAGCCGACCGTATATGTGTATGAAGAAGGCGATGCTTGTGGTCATCCTCTCCATCCACTTCTATGGAAGCTTATGAATATAGACTAGCGCACACGCTCAGCTATGTTCAGGAGCTCCCAGATGAGTGAATGGACTGTAGCATCAGACACTGTTTCATAGTAACACTCCTTTAATGGACCACTCTTTTTCATCCTTTTTTAGTCGTTTTTATTTATTTTATTTTTTTTAGGTGTGCAGAGAAGTGCCAGTAATTTTGCTTACGTGCAGCTAAAATAATGATTTCTGACTGCTGCAAGTTACTAAAGTTTAAGGTCTTTGCTTTGGGAATCTCTTTATTCATTCCTAAGGGATACTCAGTAATGCATAGAGACTGACTTCCTTTCAGCATCAAAAGCAGGTGTCTTTCAGCAGGTCACAGTGACAGTCACGTATCCCCCTTTGTTTAAATTCTTGTTAAACACATAAATGGGTTAACACACTTTCTAAATGCTGCTTTGAGCTGCATTGGTATCGAACATTCAGGCTCTTCAAAGTCACATCAGAACTGGTCCCTAAAAAAATCTGTATTTTTCCTGAAAATTTGAAAAAAATGCTAGTAAATTGCTTCATCTCTTAGTGTCCTCAGAAAATAAAATACATTTAAAAATGATGCCAACATAAAGTAGTCACATGGTAAATGTTTTTTGTAATTTTTTTGGGTGGTAAGACTATCTGTCTTACATACAAAAAAATTTACATTTTAAAAATGGCAATTATTACAAACTTTCACAAAATGTTGGCATATTTCACAAATAAACAAAAACTGTATCAATAACAAACTAAAATGTGTTAAGAACAAATAATCTCAGAATTAGATGGATAAGCATATACTGTACATTTAAAAGTTATTACTATATTATTACTATACTATACTATATTAGAGTTGAAAAATAAGGCTCTGTCAGAAAGGCTAAAACTGGCTACAGCAATCAGGAGTTAAATTATTTCTATTGTGATTTTCATTTACTTTTCTATGACTAAGGTCCCAGTATATTATGTAATCATAGTAAGAACACATAACATGAAAACATTTGGGTAACTCACATTATACATACAGAGAAGGTAGGCATATTACAATCCAATCAAAGATAAGTATATAGCATAAGATATAGGTTACAATCCAATCAGTGTCTTAATGTAAAGAAACCATTTAATTATTAAAATCATGACACCTCCCATCTACCAAAAAATAAAAATGAATACTCTGACATCTGCCTTAGTTACACTAATCTAATAACCTTAAACAAGCAGCAGCTATGACCTGTTATTCAAATGCCACGGTCAGACCAAATGCCTCTTAGACCAAATATTATGATGTGAGCGGAACAGAACATGTCCTTGTATCCTAGTCAGAAATTCATACAGAATATTACACAAAGATTTAAGTTTGAAGAAGACAAGATGGAAGCCATAAATTAAAATGATTATCAAACTATCAAACTTATATTCAATTCTGTTTCACTCATAATTATAGGAGAATAATTGTCTGTTGATGCAGGATATAGAAACTAAAGATATGTGGGCACAATTACATTCTGCCACTTATTAGGCTCTTGGTAAAAAAAAGAAAAAAAAAACATGGAAACCTACTGCTTTGTCAATTAAATAGAAATTAGCATTAAATATATGCCTAATAAGAATGAACATGTGTTAGAACATATCTGAAATAAGCCCTATTAGTTACTGTCATAGGACAGATCCAAATTCCTCAATTTATATGGAAATATATATTCATCTAACACAGGGAACTCCTTCTTATTGACTACAATGTTTTAGGGGCACAATAGCTGAAATATACTTACCTGACATTGTCTGTTACTCAGCCACAAGCTGCAGAGCCGTCACTAGGCAGTTTCATCCGGGACTCGTGCCCCGGATAAAATGCTTGCTGCCCCGAATGATTCATCCTCCGGCCGCCTTCAGTCCAACAGTCGCACTGTTGGATCTCTTCAGGGAAGCAACAATGCAGCGACTACCAAAAAGTTTTAAAAAATGAGCATAGGTGCATGCTTGTGTGGCAGTAAACTACAAACATAATCCAATATCAGCAACACACTACTAGCACTAAAAAACAATCATAAAGAACATAGGAATTTTTAGAAAAGCATTTCTGATACTTTGAATATATGAAAAAATTAGATGTTTTTAGTGTACATTTTTGGTCAAACCTGGTGACCTCAATACAGGTGGGAAACTATGCTATATGTTACCGCTCTTAGTGCCTGTTCAGACCTCCACATTTCAGGAAGAGTAGATTCCAGCTATGAGCTATTCTGCATTGATTTAAAAAAACTTTGCAGGTGGGTGGAGTGCAAAAACCAAAGTGGGGCAGCTTTTCCCTCACACAAACAGTCTAGAAAAACAATTTTTGGTCTGCACATCCAAAAAGTTTTTTTTTTTTTTTTTAAATGAGCATAGGTGCATGCTGGTTTGGCAGTAAAATACAAATACAATCCACTATCAGCAGCACGCTACTAGCACTAAAAAGCAATCAAAAAGAACATAGGAATTTTTGGAAAAACATATCTGCCACTTTGAATACATGAAAAAATGTAGGTTCTTAGTGTATATTTTTGATCAAAACTGTATAAGCCCGTCTTCCATCGGCAAGGCGACCTCAATACAGATGCGAACCTATGCTATATGTGCATTTATAGTGGTGGGACAGACCTTGCTATGAGGATCTGTAATAAAAAAAAACAGTAATCGGATCTAAACCACATCAAAATACTGTAAAAGACGAACACACGGCGTGTCCGGGTTGATCCTATTTGATGAGCGCAAGCCCTCAGAAGAATTCCAGCACTATGATAATGTGTTGATCGATGCTTTATTTAGATACAAGTTATGTGTTTCACAGGTACACTGACCTGTTTCCTCAGATTCAGTACAGCAACATCCGGTAAGCTTAAATCGATATTGTAAAGCTGGCCTGTGTGTATATAGTGTCACGCTATTTGCGCTTTCTTTTGTCTTCCTTGTACAACACCTGTGCTGGTGAGATTTTTATCAACACAGCCAAGTGAGCACCTGTGAAACCATATCAAAATGAATGATCTCTAATCTAGAACTGGTTTATAATTCCCTGAACAATTGTCATACTTTATTTAGGATGGAAACTTTCATTTGTAAACAAAAATTTCACTTAATATGAGAAAACTGTCAAATGTTCAGAAAAGATTTACCGATATTTACTGTAATAACGATAATAATAATCTTTATTTATATAATGCCAACATATTCTGCAGCACTGTACAATTTAGAGTGTATAAGTACAGACAAAAAGAGAGATACAGTTAGCAATTAGCAATAAAAAGCTACTTACAGATGGGACACAAGGTGTGAGGGCCCTGCTCGTCAGAGCTTACAATCTTTTAGGGTGTATGAGTGAGAAGTGCTAAGTTCCCAATGGTCCAGCCATGTTTCAAAAAATATGGGGTGGTTTACATAAAAATTGGATTAACCTGCCACAGTGACAGTACATTTATATATATAGGTACGTGCCTGTTAGGGCCCAAATGCAGGAAGTGACAGAAATGTGTGTGATAGAAGGTGGAGGTTAGTAGTTAGGGATCTTGATAGACTGAGAAGATGTATTCTCAAGGCACTCTTAAAACTATGAGGGTTGTGAGTGTGCCTGATCACCCATGGTAGTATGTTCCAGAGAACTGGTGCAGCATATGAAATCTTGAAGATGGGTATGGGAGGTTTGGATGATTAGGACCTGTACTTTGATATCAGCAGTAGAGTGGAGAGAACGGGTAGAGTGATAGACAGAGATGAGGGAGAAGATGTAGGGTGGGGCAGCGCTTTGGAGAGCTTTATGGGTGAGAGTGATGAGTTTATTTTGAATCCTGTACAGAATGGGCAACCAGTGCAGTGAGTAACGCAGGCTAGAGACATCTGTAGAGAAGCTGGAAAGGAAGATGAGCCTGGCTGCTGCAGTCAGGACAGATTGGAGAAGGGAGAGCTTACAGAGAGGGAGACTGATAAGCAAGGAGTTAGAGTAGTTGAGACAAGAAAGAATAAGAGCAACAAGCACCCAGGCGGCAATTTTATTATGTGCATTAGTAGCGTAAAATGTGCCTGAATCTACTGTTCTACTGTGGGTACCAGATTTAGCGCTTTCTAGCTACAAAGTGACAATTCAGGCTCAGGTAAACCACTTTTAAAGTGCTCTACCTGTTCCTGCAGTAATGCGCCTGGTTTTGCCGTACTAAAGGTATAAATGTGTAGAATACTACAGTTGTAGTGCGACACACCTCGAGAACACCACCTGATCTCAGGCATATTCCAAAGTGCCATGGGCGCTTTATAATGCGCCTAATTTTGGAGTGTGCCTGCTCACACATCGAGTGCACATGGCTGCCCCGTACATACATATTGCCTTTCCTGTTGTTTTTTCAATTTGGTTTACTTGCTGCTTGCAGTCAGAAAAGTGTCGTATTCATGCCTGTGTGGTTTAGAACACAGATCAACATTAAAAACCAAATACAATACTCATGCAAATGCTTGGGGCATGTATTGCATGAGGTTTTTTGCCATCCTCATTAATATAAATAGTAAATTTCCATGCATTTTTCACATGATGAATGACCAAAGAATGAGCATGTTCAAAAAAAATTTTTTATAACTGTGCACCAAAAACACATTTCATATGAACTACATCAAGGATTTTCTATTGAACTCATTGGGAGTCGTTCTCTTTCAGTTTTAAATGAGAGTTTTAATCCTTGTGGCATCAGACTAGAAATCCTTGTCATGTGGGTCTATGGGTTTGTTTTTGCTACTGCACCTCAGCCTCATTCACTTCAACAGGGTCAAACCTAGCACAGACAGGTTGTTTGTCTAGCTCTCTCTGGGAGGAAGCAGTCATTCCTTAAACTTAAGGGTACTTTCACACCGAGCGTTTCTAGTGCATTTTTTATGAATTTGTGGATGCATTTTTTATGCAGAAAGGCACAGCAGTTAATGCACAAAAAACACATCAAAAATGCACAAAAAAATGCTCCGTGTGAAAGCACTATAAGGCTATTTCTACACAGCAAAGGTTTTCTGTCAGAATGTCTAGAATGTTCTAGAAAAATATAATATTATGCTCCAGGAGCCTATTTAAAACAGAAAATCCAACTACCCCTGGTCCCATGTTTTAATGCTGGGTCACCCCAGTCTTCTGATTGGTTGCAGCGGTCACACACATTTGGAAGAGAACAGTTCTGAACAATGATGTACTTAGACGTATGTGACGAGCCCGTTTTGAAGTGGCAGAATGTAAACAGAAGACCAGGAGAGCCAATCCTTGAATTTGGGACTGGTGGTAGGTAAGTATAAGCATTGTTTTAATGGGGTCTCTGGAGTATATTATAATAACATAATGTTAAAATAAAATGGTACAAATAATCCAAAAAACAGAAAAAATAACTGTAAAAAATTTGTAAAAAAAAATTAACATGTTTATTACTCATAATATAAAAGAAAAGAATATTGTTTTACTGAAATAAAAATATATACGTAATTGAGGAAATGAACAATCTCCAACATTTCTGCAGGTAAAACACCAGCAGCAAATCCACACCATAATGTGAATTTGGTACCAATGTTCCTTTTCAGATTTGGTATTTTTTTCTACTAAGGATTTTGGTTTGGAATATGCAAAAGAAAACAAAGTCAATAGGTAAGATTTCTTAATACTGTCTAATACTTAGACAAAACAGTTTAAAATGCACCAGGCTTATCAAGTGTATGATAAATCTGGCCCATGTTTAAACTGTTTAGTCTAACCTTATTAGTTGGCTTAGTTTGTGCTATCAATTGCAGCATGATTTTTGCACAGTGCATGACAGACATTGTGACAAGTTAAGCCACAGCCATTTTCCATGCAGTCATCCCTTTTTTATCAGTTTAAAACACATACTAACTGTGGCGTGAGTCACAATATTTTGGTGCAAATTGTGCCAGAGTTTAAATTAGTATTTAAATTCTGTGTTTGCTCATTTTGCTTCAGAAAGGAAAGTTCTAATGATATAAATGTTTAATCTTGTTAAGGGGGTTGTATGGGACTTAGAAAAGCTTTTTTTACATATAGGGCATGATTAAAAATAGAAAAAAAGAAGCATTCTCACCTCTGTGATGCTCCCTTTCCATCCAGGTGACCGCCCTGTACATTCCGACTGTACAGTGAATGTTCATCATTCATGTGCTACGTGCAGCCAATATATTTACTATTTTGCCATAGGCAAACTTAAACTCTATCAGTTCTCTATCTATTAAACACTAAAACGTAACTTTTATTATATCTAACTCTTAACCTCTATACACACTATTTAAAAACCTGATCTCTATCCTCATCATTTAACCCTTTTTGTTTCTGAAAGAGGGAATAACTCCCTTTCTATCATCAAGTCTGGTGGAACCCCACCTATTAACAAGAGAGCCTTATATCTATAGCAAAGTACTAGCTTCAGTAAGGGATCCCAAGCCAACTACTTGGGCAGTCGTCCCTAATCTCATAGACACAGAACAAATAAGGCCCCTCGGACCTCTAAGCCTTGATTAAGCCAGGTTAGCTAGCGAAACATGTCGGCGAGGTCAGGCATGACGTTTTAAATTGTGATCTCTCACCTCTGTCTACAAGTGTCACCTGCTGCAGACGGTGTCACAAGGGGGCCTTATTTGTTCTGTGTCTATGAGATTAGGGACGACTGCCCAAGTAGTTGGCTTGGGATCCCTTACTGAAGCTAGTACTTTGCTATAGATATAAGGCTCTCCTGTTAATAGGTGGGGTTCCACCAGACTTGATGATAGAAAGGGAGTTATTCCCTCTTTCAGAAGCAAAAAGGGTTAAATGATGAGGATAGAGATCAGGTTTTTTAAATAGTGTGTATAGAGGTTAAGAGTTAGATATAATAAAAGTTACGTTTTAGTGTTTAATAGATAGAGAACTGATAGAGTTTAAGTTTGCCTATGGCAAAATAGTAAATATAGTGATCAAAAGTCACGCTTTGTTCTCTTGCGAGATTCCCAATTTTTTGGAGATTATGAGAGGTGCAGCCAATGGCACACTAGAACAGTCATGTGTTTTTGGTTTTGTTTTGGTGGCATGGTTCTGTGGTGCAACAGTGACAGCAATCATGCCCTTCAATTTTTAATGATTCGAGCATAAATCAAATACCCCTTTGTCACAATTTGTTGTCCCCTGGTTCTGGTACTTATCTGTGCTGATGGGAGCAGTCTCTTCGCAAAATCAGTCTTCTTCTTTCTCTGACATTAGACAATAAAGTTTATTCTTACTTTTGATTCAAAATTTTAAATATTAACAAGCAGAGAAGAAAGTCTACTCAGTTCTACAGCCATGTTACTTTACAGTTTGTAGTCTCTCCCAGACAATAAAAGCTTTGTCTCGTGGTTAATCTGAAGTGAACATAGGATGACTATTTATGGAAAAGACTATGGGGCAACTGACCAAGCATGTGTGTCCAACTGAACTTAGCTCATTAGGTGGACCTGCACATTACTATACACTTTAAGCTCTAGTTGATACAATAGTATATAAATAAATGTCATATCCCTTCACATAATTATTCTTTCAATGAGTTTAACCTGTTGATGACCTGCGCCACAATGGCACAGTATAAGCAGAAGTCGTCAGTGGACCTGTCCCATACAGTGATCTGATGGTATGTGTGCTGTCACTCTGCTGTCTTTGGACTCTTGCTTTTTCAACATCTCCCCAACCTTTTCACAAACTTCTACACAAATTTTCTATCCATATTCCCATTCTTTGCCTGATACTACCCCTGGTATACTCATAACTATAGGGAGTGCAACCCAAAAAAATAGTCCCAGATGGTGCTCCACTCAGAAATAGTTCATCCGTTTGTTACTCTCGACAAGTTATTACTGTTCTGGGCACAAAGTAATGGGGCTCCAACAGCATCTCCACACTGCCCCTTTTGTGTTTGCACAGCAACACAATAATAAGGTCCTCCACAAAGAAATTGTGCTCCCTAATTGCCGTTTCACAGTTATAGAATCCCCAAAATCCTAAACGTTCTCCCTCAATTGCCTTCACACAGTTAAAGTGTCCCTAGTGTCTTACATACCTAAAGTGTCCCACTCCACAAAAAGCTTTAGTGTCCTACTAGTGCCCCATATTACAACTAAAAAACACTTTACTAACCTTAAAACTGCTAAAATGACCCCACAGCTCCTCTCACACAGCTTAATTGCCTAATTAGCATGTCTCTACAGTACAAGTCAAAAAAGAAAAAGAAATGAATACTTACCTTAAACTCTTCCCATGGAGAACACAGCAACTCAGGCTATGTGCCTCTTCCAGCCTGTGACCTGCATTGTCAGCGGCAAAGCACAGGTTGGCACAACAATATCACTATTTCAAGCCAGCCTGCTTTGTCGCAGAGACTGCTAGCTAGAAGTGTCTGAGGCCTATGAGCATGTGGTGGGGCAGGGAGCCATAAAATTGAACTATACCTGCATCCTGAGAAAGCAGATACAGTTAAAGGAAAACCAAAGGGTTTGTAGTCTTGGTGCTGTTGCTGTATAGTACATAGTATATCAAAGATTCATAGAAATCTTATTGCCGAACTTACGGCATATCTTTGAAATTCACAAAGAAAATTTACTTATGAAAGGGTTTGTATGGAAGTTTCACACCAAAAAAATCTTTCCACAGGATACAAAATTGTGGGATGGACCAAGCCTTATTCAGCTTTTTCATGAAGTAGATTAGCCCTCTAATCTAAAAATATCTTATAATTGTGAAAAAAAAGTCAAAGGGTTGCCCAAGGTTGTGGCTTACTTCCACTGCCTCTTCTTACTGTAGACCTGAAGTACTACCGTACTGTTCCATAGTGAGTTCTGAAAAAAATCTGGGTAAGGTCTCTTCCTATCTAACCAATCAGGTCCCCGGTTGTATTGGTTTACAGTATTAATATCTACCTGTTTCGCCAGCCCAGGTAATTTAACCAGGGAATTTCAAGTCAATAGCACTTTTAGAAATATATTTACTTAGACAGTTGCTGATGTGTTCAATATTTATTTTACCGACTGTACATATAATCACTTAAATAAAACCTTTAGCCACACTTAAAATGGATCAAAATACAACAGCAATTAAATAAAAAACATTTAAAGATTTTTCACATTAACATATTCCTGCAGTATTTTTAGGTGAAAAATGCTCTGGAAAACACCAGCAAAAGGACCATAAAAATAGCTTTTTTTCAAGAAATATTTTGTGTAAAATTACCCTTATAACATACTCTGCTAAACTTTAGATATTTGTGTTGCAAATTACAGTGCTTGTAGATCTAGGATAGACTAAACCATATTAAACAAATCATGTTCTGAATAAAAAAATATTATTGTTGTAAGTAGAGACGGGCGAATTGATGATAACAAAGTGGAAATCATTTAGAATTTCAGGAAAACTTCGGTTCTGAACGAAGTCGAAGTTAGGGGACTTCGGGTGAACGAAGTGTGTTTTTTCATTGATAAAATGGCTGCGAGCACATGGCGTTACATGGGCAAAGAACTTGGGGGGAAGAAGGGCATACCCTGCATGACATGTGCAGGGTGAAGCCAATCAGGGGACCGTCAGGATTCTGTGACGTCCCCGCACTATTAAGTCCGGGCGCGACGCTGGGACTCACACTCCTATCACTGTACTGATCAGGAAGGTGCTGCTGCGGCTGATTGTGATAGCTCTTACTGAAGAACTGATTTTTTAAAACAGCGTTTTTGTGGGGTGTCTCAGCTTGTTCAGAGACTGCTTCTCTTAATGTTCTATTTCTGATTTTTTGGGGTATTGGATCTGAAGTCAGTGTGCGTCCACTGCAGCTTGCAAATTTTCCTTTAAGCTATTTCCAAGCGAAGGTATAATTATCAACTTTCCTTGTTTTGGGATCTCAAAAAACGCCATTTTTACATTACAAACTATTTTTTTTCTGCTCATTCTTTTGCCAATTTACATCCAGGGGTTTAAAGCTTGTTTTTCTGCTGGGGGTGACAAAATAAACCGTCCCTTTTTCACCGCCAAAAAAAAAATTTTCCTGTAGCATAATTCAAAGCGAAGTTAATTACAATTTTTTTTCTTGTTGTGTGTGTAAAAAAACCCATTGTAAACGCTACAAAGCTTAGTTTGTGCGCTCATTTTTTTTGCGCAATTTACATCCAGGGGTTAATTAAGCGTTGTTTTTCTGCTGTGGTGACAAAAATAACCGTCTTTTTCACGCCAAAAAATACAATTTTCCCGTAGCCTAATTCACAAGCGAAGTTTAATTAAATTTTTTCTCTTGTTGTGTAGCGTCAAAAATACGCCATTGTAACAGCTACAAAGCTAGTAGTTTGTGGCTGCTCAATTCTTTTGGGCCCAAATTTTCATCCAGGGGTTAATTAGCTTGTTTTTCTGCTGTGGTGACAAAATAAACCGTTTTTTTCCCGCCCAAAAAATAAAATTTTCCTGTAGCATAATTCAAAGCGAAGGTAATTACAATTTTTTCTCTTGTGTGTGGGGTCAAAAAACCCATTTTAACACGCTACAAGCTATAGTTTGTGGGCTGCTCAATTCATTTTTGGCAATTTATATCCAGGGGTTAATTAAGCTTTGTTTTTCTGCTGTGGTGACAACAATAAAACGTCTTTTTCACCGCCAACAAATAAAATTTTCCTGTAGCATAATTCACAAGCGAAGGTTAATTTAAAAATTTTTTCTCTTGTTGTAGCGTAAAAATAGCCATTGTAAAACGCTACAAAGCTCCTAGTTTGTGGCTGCTCAATTCTTTTGCGCAATTTACAACCAGAGTTAATTAAGCGTAGTTTTTTCTGCTGTGGTGACTCCAAGAAACCGTCTTTTTCAACTGCCAAAAAATACAATTTTCCTGTAGCATAATTCACAAGCGAAGGCTAATTAAAATTTTTTCTCTTGTTGTGTAGCGTCAAAAATACGCCATTGTAACACGCTACAAAGCTAGTAGTTTGTGGGTGCTCAAATTTTTTTGCGCAATTTACATCCAGGGGTTAATTAAGCGTTGTTTTTCTGCTGTGGTGACAAAAATAAACCGTCTTTTTCACCGCCCAAAAATACAATTTTCCTGTAGCATAATTCACAAGCGAAGGCTAATTACAATTTTTTTCTCTTGTTGTGTAGCGTCAAAAATACACCATTGTAACACGCTACAAAGCTATTTGTTTGTGGCTGCTCAATTTCTTTTGTGCAATATACATCCAGGGGTTAATTAAGCGTTGTTTTTTCTGCTCTGGTGACAAAAATAGAACGCCTTTTTCACCGCCAAAAAATACAATTTTCCTGTAGCATAATTCACAAGCGAAGGTTAATTACAATTTATTCTCTTTTTGTGTAGTGTCAAAAATACAAACCATTGTAACACGCTACAAAGCTAGTAGTTTGTGGCTGCTCAATTCTTTTTCGCAATTTACAACCAGAGGTTAATTAAGCGTTGTTTTTCTGCTGTGGTGACTCCAAGAAACCGTCTTTTCACCGCCAAAAAATACAATTTTCCTGTAGCATAATTCACAAGCGAAGGTTAAATTACAATTTTTTCCTCTTTTTGTGTAGCGTCAAAAATACGACATTGTAAAACTCTACAAAGCTAGTAGTTTGTGGCTGCTCAATTCTTTTGCGCAATTTACATCCGGGGTTAATTAAGCGTTGTTTTTTTCTCTGTTTGGGGACAAAAATAAACCGTCTTTTTCACCGCCAAAAAAAAAAAATTTTTTCCTGGAGCATAATTCACAAGCGATGGTTAATTACAATTTTTTTTCTTGTTGTGTAGCGTAAAAAAACACACCAATGGAACACGCTACAAAGCTAGTAGTTTGTGGTTGCTCAATTGTTTGGCGCAATTTACATCCAATGATTAACTAAGTATTTTTCTGCAGTTGTACTCAGTAAAAGAAACTTTGTTTTTCACCGCCACAGAAGAAATTCTGTAGCATAATTCATCTCCGAAGCTTAATTAAGCCTGTTTGTGCTTTACATTCAGTAACTATACCAGAGGTTTTTAATCGGACATACAAGTAAAATTTTTCCTGGCCTTTTGGAGCGCAATTTATATCATGGGTTACCCATGCTTTTTACTGGGTTCATTTGAGAGTCAAATAACAGGGTGTGTATTTATCATCTACAGTATCTTCATCAAAACTGTGTCTGTACATTTTAAACAAACAATTTGTTCAGACAGAAGAGGTGCAGGCTCTTCACCTGCAGAGTGGCAGTGGGCAGACAAACTCATTCTGGAGAAGGCACCAGGTCGCAGCACAGCATGGGGACCGTCGCAGCAGGGGTCACTCGTGGGAGGGCCACAACTGCCGCTGTAATCTCAGCGGCCGTGTGCTGATTAGCAAACCCAAGGTTCTTGATTGGGTGGACTAGGTCTTCCACTTCCTCCAGATGACATCGGACAACCTCAGCCAAGAGTCGGTGGGAACCTCTGACACAACCTTAGTTGACATGGCCGGAGCGGGTCTGCGGGCCCTCACCCTGTCCTCATCCAGCCTCTGGTCCCATCCTGGTTCCCTCAGCAGAGTATCGACTATGTGGTCTGGGCCTCAGCGCACTATATTGCGAGGATGAACAATTTTGTGGAGGGCAGTCAGGCAGCTACTTTGGCGCTCGATAGAAATGGGGCCAATTTCTCTGCTTCTTGCAGTAGGCGCAAAAGTTTAGATGTGGAGTGTGGATGGGAGGTCTTGTTGTTGAGGGGTCTGCCTCTGCATACCAAGACCGGTGATGTGGACGCGTGACGATGAAAACCTCAATTGATGATGAGGTAGGCCGACCGACTTGGGAGCCGGGTGAAGCATAAGCTTCATCATCGTCAGGAGAAGTGGGCATCGGCTGGCGCGTCAGGCAGCCGGCGCAGCAGCATAGTGGGCTTTGTGTGGACATTGCAGCAGGATTGCCAGCAGTTGGGAGGTCGGGAGCCCAAAGCGGCCACGGGTTAAAAAACCGCTTGCTGAGTCCAAGAAAGTAGCGGGCACAGGGGCTCAGCGGGCAGCGGTGGGCAGTAGTCACCTCAGTGGCGGAGCGTTGGTGGTAAAAATCAGCTACTCAGGCGGTGTGGTAGTTCTTTGCTATGACACCGAGAGAGCCGTTTATATGGGGATAAGTAAGAATCTGTGGGCAGAAAAGTGAAGGCGTGGGCCAGGCGAGCTAACGTTGGCACCACGGCCCTGTGTCAACACATGCTGCGTCCACCATCCGGTGGCATGGCGAGAAGAAACGTGGACTCAGATGTGGTGGTCCATCCTGCCGCAGCCTGTGGCACGCATACCGTGCAGCCTGTCAAGGCTACTCCACTCTGCATAAGGTTGCTGTGTCTCTTTTGAACATCATCTCCCGGTCCAGATGCTCCTGGCTCCTTGCTACTCATGGCCGCCAGCAGTCGTTTTAGCGAGGCGATAGCAAGACACAAACAGTATGGCGTCCAAAACCATCCATAAGGTTGCAAGCAGCTGACCGTGCTCTGTCCAACGTTGTTGGTAGTGCAGTCCCTCCCTTTCCAAATGGGGGATCACTGCACCATTCAGAGAAACTGCCTTGTGCCGAGGACAAGATGGAGAGTTCCAGCCGTATTTTCTTTCCATAGAGGCCAGTACTAGCACGTCTATTATATGTAGAACAGTAGGTGGGCAGGTCCTTGAGCTTATCGGTTTTGTCCCTAGGTGCACGGCAGCGCGGACGGCTGGAGCTGTAACTACGGTCTGGGCCGTTCATGTCCTTTACGGCCCACTGGGTGAATGTGCTTCCTACCAGGCACACCTACAAACTTGGACAGGAGACGCCGCTTTCTCCTCCACGTTGTCAAACCTGCGGCTTCCTGCGCATGTCCGCCTCTCTCTTCCTCCTCCACCTCACCACCATCTCGCCTCACAAAGTATGGCCTCCATATTAACCACATGTGTAGGGCACAGCGGAGTCACGCCAGTTCTACACTGGCTGGCCTCGGCGAACAAAGTCACACAGGGGAGGAATTGCTCCGCGTTCACGCAGCAAGAAATCATGTGTGGCTTTCTCCGCGCCAACTGCAAATCGGAAACCATGGTGACGGACAATGGGAGTAACATGGTGTCCGCACTGCACGAGGAGGGATGGTACCATGCGCTGCATGGCTGCCACCATGCTCAATCTGGTTGTGAAAAGAGCCTGCTAGTCTTCCACAGATCTTCAGAAGATTCTGAAAATGGCAGGAAACTGGTGCATGCTCTTTTATCCATTCGTACAAAGCCCAGGAAACTCTCGTAGAGTTTGCAGCGGCAGAACGGCCTCCCCAACACACTCTGATATGCGATGTTTCCCCCTTTAATTCCAGCCTGCACATGTTGGACGTCGTATAAAAGGAAAGGCATTAACGTTTTTTTTTGATGATCCGGGCGGCAGGAGTCTCCCCTGTGAAATTTTGTTTTAGCCGTGGCAGCTCATGGTGACACCTGCTGTTTGTTGGGCCTTTCGGAAAAGGCCAGGGGTTATTTGTCAGCCCCGGATCGGGATGAATAACGTCACCCCACTGCTTATGCCCTGGAAGAGATGCTGAAAAATTGTTTGGGCAGGGGGACTGGAGATGTGGGATATATCTCGCGGCCACAAGTCCGCGGGGGCCCCGAAATGGAGGAGGAGGACATTGGAGCAAAAAGCATTGTCTCCCTAGGTGCAAGAGGGGGGGAGCGGGGGCAGTGGAGGAGGTAGTGGAGTGAGGAAGAGAGGCAGATGCCCCGAAAGCACCGTGGCGTATACGTGGGATGGAGGAGGGAGCCCCTCGCGCCTTGGAGATGACCCGCACATGTTGTTTTGCCCTGGTGTGACAGCCGAATAGTCAGATCCGGCAGAGGGATGATTCTGGCCTAACCCCTATTGGACCCTCGCTACCGGCCCAAAATGGGAGCCTTTTTCCAAGTTTATTGGGGGGCAAAACTCAAATTTACTATAGGGAAATCCTCCAGTTAGCCGTGCCTATGTGCGGCTCGCCCCCTCTGACGGTCTACAGGGGGTTCTTGCGCTCCAATCTCCCGTGGCTGCTGGGGGAAGGTGGGGGGTAGGAGCAGTACCAGTCCTCAGCAGAAAACTTAAGTCTGGGTCACTGATGAGCAGTTTCCCTTCACCCCCCTAGTGAGGAGGGCGTTGCCAGCAGCAGCAGCAGGCCTGGAGCAGACCTGAAAAAACAGGTGGTGGCCTACTTGGACAGCACTCTGCCACCCAGTTAGGTCCGCTGGATTTACGGGGGCAGAAAAAACTGGATGTGGGGGCCGCAATTGCCGAGTTTGCAGTTTAAAAGTTTCCTGCCCGGCCAGTATTTTGGGGACTTAGAGCGGGTGTTCAGTGCGGGGGGGCATCTTTACCCCAAGGGAACCGCTTGTCCCGGGAAAGTGGAACGACTGACCTTTGTCAAGTAAATCGGCGTGGATCGCCGGTTTTCCCACACACCAATGCCTTGGGTAGTTGGGTTCAAATACCTCCCTACCCCACATTTGTGCCGCCCCCCGCTGTTCCCCACACATCTGCTGACATTTTTATCTGCCTACCACCATCTTTAGCGGGATGGTTTTGCCCCCACCTCATCAGTCTGTCATTGTCCCACTCAGGGACCTCATGCTGCAGCGGGGTTGGTGGTGCCGTGAACCCAACTGTGTCATTGTGCCCCCCTCTGAATCATGCTGTGTGCTGTTTTTGCTGCTGCGGTCACCTAACACTGGTCATTGTGCCACTGCCTGACTTCTTTGCTGTGCTGCCGTGCCCTCCACTTTGTGATTGTGCCTCTGGGCCTACTACTGTTTTGCCCCTCCAAAATGTCTTTGGGCCCACTGTTGACTCATGCTGGCTGCTCCCGTAACCTCCCCTGTGTCATTGTGCCATTTGGGGGCTTCTCCTGTTTTAGCCACCCAGAATGTATTATGCCACTGCCTGAATATGTGTGCTCCCCGTGACCTCCACACCCTGTCATTGTCCCCACCTGTGGCCTACCCCGTTTTTTGCCACCCCAGAATGTCATTGTCCCACTGCTGCCTCTGCTGCTGCTGCCGTGCCCTCCACACTGTGTCATTGTGTCACTTGGGGCCTTCTACTTTTTTGCCCCCCTCAAAATGTGTTGTCCCAGCTGACCTCAGTGCTGTGGGGTGCTGTCGTGAACTCACCCCTTGTCATTGTGCCCCTGTGGCCTACTATGTTTTGCCACCCCCCAGAATATCATTGTGCCACGTCGCCTCTTTGCTGTCCCCGGTTACTACAAACTGTGTCTTTGTGCCACTGTCTGACCTTGGGGCCTGTGGCTTCTGCCGTGACCTACATCTCTGTCATTGTGCCAGTTGCCCCTATGCTGCTGCTTGGTGCTCCCGTGCCTTTACACACTTGTCATTGTGCCACTGCGACCTCATGCGTGTGTGGCTGCTGCCGTAACCACCCTGTGTCATTGTCCCACTTGTGGCCTACCCCTGTTTTTGCCACCTCCGAATGTCTTTGTCCCACTGTCGCCCCTCTGCTGTTGCTGCGTGCCCCAAACCACCTGTGTCTTGTGCCATGTCTGCTCATGCTGCGCTGTGGTGTGCCGTGACCTAACACTCTGTAAATTGTGCACTTTCTGACCTCATGCTGCTGCTGTGGCTGCTGCCGTGACCCTACACAATCTGTCTTGTGCACTCCCTGACCTTGTGTGTGTGGCTGCTGCCGTGACCTAACCTGTGTCATTGCCCCCAATCTGTGGCAAATCCTGTTTTTTCCACCCAGAATGTCATTGTGCCACTGTCTGCCCTCATGCTCTCTGCCGTGATCTACACCTGTGTCTTTGTCCCCACTGTCTGACCTCTGCTGTGCTGTGGTTGCCGTGCCCTACACCTTGTTTGTCCCATGTCTGACTATGTGCTGCTGTGGCTGTGCCAAAACTACAACTGTGTCATTGTGCCACTTTGGCAAATCCTTTTTTTGCCCCCTCAGTTGTCTTGTGCCACTGTTGTTCATGCTGCTGTGCTGTTGATGCCGTCAACTCCAAAAAACTGTGTATTTTGCCACTTTTGGCCTTTGTTTTCCCACCTCCAGAATGGTTGTCCCACGCCTGCCCTGGCTGCGCGTTCCCCTTTTCCACACTGTGTTTTTGTGCACTTTGGGGCCCCTACTACTGTTTTGCCACCTCCGAATGGATTGTGCACCCCTGATTTCTTGTGTGCTGGGTGCTGTCGGATCCCACTCTGTCTTGTGCCCTCTGGGGCCCCTATACTGTTTTGCCACCTCCAGAATTCTTTGTCCCCACTGCTGCCCTCTGCGCCGTGACCTCACACGTGTTTTTGTCCCATATCGCCCTTTGCTGCGCTGTGGCTGCTGCCGTAAAAATTTGTCATTGTCCCACTGTTGACCTCATGCTGCTGCTGTGGCTGCTGCCGTGCCCTAACCCCCCTTGCTTGTGCACTGCCTGCCCCTCATGCGGGGTGTGGCTGCTCCCGTGACCACACACTGTTCTTTTCCCCAAATCTGGGGCCCCTACTCCTGTTTTTGCCACCTCAAGAAGTCTTGTTCCCCCTTTTGACCCGAGGGGGCTGCTGCCGTGCCTCCCAAACTGTGTCTTTGTGCCCTGTCTGACCTCATGCTGCTGCTGTGGTGCTGCGTGACCTCCACTCGTATTGTGCCACGTCTGACCTCTGTTGTGTGGGCTGCTGCCGGGACCTACACACTCTGTTTTGTCCCAACTGTCTGACCTCATGCTGCTGCTTGGCGTTGCCTGCCCTACACACTGTGTCTTGGGCCCACTCTGTGGCCTACTCCTTTTTTTGCCATCTCAGAATGTCTTGTGACTTTTGACCTCTCTGTGCTGCGGTTGATGCCGTAAAACCCCACACTGTGTCATTTTTGCCACTCTTTGGTACCCTTTTTTGCCACCTCCAGAAATGTCTTGTCCCACTGTTGACCTATGTGTGTGGCTGCCGCCGTCACCTCCAACTCTGTCCTGTGTTGCCACCTGAGCTTCAGTTGTTTTTTTTCTAGCGTCGTGCCATGACTTTATCAGGCTAATTCCTCCTTCAGTTTTTTTGGTCATTTTTTGCCCTTTAAGTGCCCGGGGGGAATTTTTATGTGAAGCGTTTAAGGCGGGGCAGTCTGTGGTGTCATACTAAAACACAACATTGTATGAAGATCAAGCCAAGCTCCCTCTGCTTATTTAAGCATGGCACAATGTTCTACAGCACCCTGCAGGCTCTGTGCAGCCTGGAAATAGCTGTTTTTTAACGTGATTCGTCCCGAAGTAACAAAGTTATTTTTGTCAGGAAATTCAGCGAAGTCACCGAATCGAATTTTTGAGAAATTCGCCCATCTCTAGTTGTAAGTAATCAGGTGAAAGCCAGAAATGCATTCTACACTTAGAGCCATCTTAACAAAATTATGGATCACTGGGCACAGCACTGTAGTGGGCCCTGCCCAAATACATGACATCACACTTGGCCACGAGCCCCCCTCAAGCACACCCAAATTATCACGCCACTTATGTCTGGACACTGGCAGTCTACAAGACGAGTTGGCAGGGCAGGGAGCCCTTGGCTCCCTTCTCCACCATGATTTTTAACTGTTTGCACATCCTATAAACACATAAACCATTGGAAAATTCATTGCATTCTTTTAACAAGATCTCTCTTTCCTAGTTTCTGTTCTTCTTGGAACTCTCACTAACTAGATAAATGTACATTTCATACAGGATCACCATTGTACGCTACACTGATAAGTCGGGACACAATTATATCAACATCAAGTATGAGGTCACCTATATGTTTGTCAATTCTTTTAGTGCAATTTTTGCCTTCAAATGTAAAGGCATCTATTTGCTGATTCAATATTTTTTTGCTCTTGTCATTGCCCCTCTCATTTTTAGGCTGCCTTTATTAAGCCTATGAAGAGAATAAGAGATGTTAATATTTAACTCCAATCCTTTACCAACTATAACAATATGATTAACTTGCAGATGAACTGTTTCTTGTGCAGAGTTGGGATCTTGTGCCTTGCTACAAAGAAGTATTAAGGGCGACATGTATGAAACTTGTCACAACACATCAGTTCTAAATCGATATAGAGGAGTGTAAAGTGTGATAGTATGTATGAACCTGTCGTATCTGGGTTCATATATCTGGCATGTGGTATGCCTTACATAGCATAACATATCTTTGGTGCATTTCTTTGCCGCATAGTACATCTTTGGTGCATAGCACATCTTTGGTTCATAGCAAAGCATGTCTTTGGTGCATAGCACAACTTTGGCGCATAGTATATCTTTGGTGCATAGCACAACTTTGGTGCATAGTGTATCTTTGTTTCATAGCACAACTTTGACTCATAGCACATCTTTGGCTCATAGCAAAGCATGTCTTTGGTGCACAGCACATCTTTGGCGCATAGCATATCTTTGGCTCATGGCATAGCATATCTTGGACGCATATCTTTGATGCATAGGACATATTTGGTGCATTCAAAACTTCCGACAGTTTTTTGGTAGAAGATATGCTAAAAAAATGCTACAGCCCCATTCATACATGTCTCCCTAAGACTTTGTGATCACTGCTAAAAAATATTTTTGTTGTAAAAAGTGCAAAGTACTTCAAAAAAACAGACCAAAATGTTAAATATAACCATTTTTTTCATTAATATTGAGTTTAAAAAATACCCCTTTCTGATCTAAGTGTACTTTTCATGTAAATAGGACCGTTAATAGTATAAAGAAGATAAAGTGTGGAAAGGAAAGTGCATCTTGAAGTACCAAGGAAGCAAAGAAGATGAATGGCAGCTAATGAAGTACATTTTCCAGCAGGGGAGCAATGGTTGAATGAACAGCATTTTCTTGTAATGAAGCAGAAGAAGCCTTATTGAAGACCCTCTGTTAAAATTGTAAAGGCATCAATCTATCAAGCCATTTTCAGAGGTAAGCTGAGTACAGCTTTTGTCCGCCGCACAACACAGGTAGAATTTTAAGTAAACAAACAACTGGTTCACTAATTGCTTTATAGCAGTATAATGTTGTACCGTGTTAGCCATAGAAAGTAGTGGTCGCCTGATTACTTCACTGTTCTACTAATTGCTGTATTGAAATATTAAAGAGAGACTAGTATTGTCTTTATAAATCATAAAGTAGCTACATTTTACAAAGTAAAAAAATATACATATTTAGTAAATTAAAGGGAACCTGTAAGAAGACTGAATAATGCCAAAAGGCTGAATAGTTACTAACAGCTGTGTAATAACAAAAAGAAAAAGCATTTTAAAATAAGATGGAAAAGGGGAAAAAAATCAAGAAGGTGTCTCTCTTTATTTGGTTCACTCTGATTGACAAGCCTTTCTCTATACACAAATAGCAGAGACCAATCACTTAGGCCAAGCTGGACGGAAACAAGCTGGTGGGGAGTCATTTTCTTGACTTCTCTCCCTGATCCTAGCTCATTTTGAAACTATGTTTTCCCTGAAACAATGCAGAGTTTGAAAATAGAATATAGTAGTTTGTAACAGTAGTATGTCAAAATAAAAATAAAAATGTTGTGGCTTGTGTGATAAAGATGGAAAAACAAACATGTCGTCACAATATCATCCTGTGTCAGGAATATATTAGGGCCCTTGACATTAAGGGTATGTTCACATGGCGAGTTGGGTCCGTGTGAACATTCGTTTTTAGATATGTGTTTGGATCCATTTGTCGGTCCCTAAATGGACCCAAACACATATCTAATAAATAGCAATGTGATTTACATTGTTTTTACTTTGAAGCATGCATCGGCGTTAACATGTGTGATCCCCACTGCGTGTCTCACTCTTTCTTTCGGATCCATCTTTTCGATCTTTTCTAAGAATCGACATGTCAATTCTTGGTCCGAAAGAGGAAGTAGGAGCCCTATTTAAAACTATAGGGTGCGATCCTGCTGCATCCAACACGCATACAAAAACGCAGCTGTGTCTTGGATACATGTCGGATCCGTTTAGGATGTAGTCGCCGCTGCGTTTTTGGATGCGATTTTCGGATCCAAAATCCGATCCAAAAATGCCATGTGAACGTCCCCTAAAAATACACATCCTATCCCAATTGTCTACTTTTATTGGATGCTATTATGTCTCATATTAATGCTACTCATAAATCCATTGAGTCATATGCCATGACAAGAAATAGTATTGTATATTGTAAATTTGAAATACCAGTCTGGTCTAATCATCCATCATGTACCATCCTCTTATCTACCAGGAAAGTTTGGGTTGTAGCTATAATTTGGTCACAACTACAGTGATACAGAATGATCTTCAGCTACAAGTAGTTTGGTAATGGATATGCAGTAAACTGCCATTTCTCAAATAAACCGCATGGCCATAAAAATTTTATTATTACGATTGTGGGATACCTAATAAGTTTAGGGTTCCTTTTTATATAATGTATGCATGACATTTTTATATTAAATATTTTATTTTATTAATTTTTGGAGACTTTTTATTGTATTTATTTTTTTGGTTACCTTTTTTTTTTTAAATCCCATTAGGGTGCTTTCACACAGCAGTGGACAAGTAACGGTCGGTTTACCCGGCCGGTATTTGTCCGGTTTTGCGGCCGTCCCCACGGCCGCGGGGGGTGCGGCTTTTCTCCAAGATGAGCGGACAAGAGCCCTCCCCCTCCCATTGAGGTGTTCATATTTCGTCCGGAAACCGGACGGAAGAATAAACATGCTCAATGTTTTATGAGCGGCCCACGGGCGGAAAAAACGCCAGGCGGAAAACCCGTGCAGTGGGGACTGCTGCACGGGTTTTCCATAGAACATAATTGTGCTCATTTCGGCCGTTTTTTTTAGCGGTCTGAAAAACTGCAAACCGGCTGAAAAACCGGCCGAAAACTCTAGGCGTGGGGACATGCCCTTAAGGAATTACTACTGTATCTTTTATTTTAAACTAATAATATACTAGCATACCTCTAGGTCTTCAGGCATGACTGCAAAGCAGTTTTTCCACTGTCTTGTTGGACAGATTTCCTTGTGACCTGGTCAGGTAGGAGAGTCCCTTTTGACCATGTCACAGTCCTGGAAAATGGCACTTACTCCAAATCCTGCCATTCTCAGAGACTGCTCTAAAATAAAGGAAAAAATTCTGTTTGGAGCATTTTTGAAACAGTAGCACCCCCCTCCTTATTGCAGCAACACCTGAAGACACCGCTGCAGACTAAGGACCTATACTGTCCACGTCAAAGTAGGTGGGTGGTCTTAAAGAGGTTAATAAGTGAAGTAATCCCTTTATTTTTTATACATGGGTCCACAAAATTCTTACCTAATCAATTTAAAGTGGAACCCAAAAATACCCCAGAACGACCCAGAATGAGCATGGGGAACAGGGACCCGCCGTAAGAGCGCACTTCGTCCTACCCTTTAAATTCCCCATCTTCTTTTAATCTACCTTTACCTCGCCCCTATCTTCCACCCCGTTTCCCTCGAAAAATTTTATCCACATAACTCCTCCTCCTTTCCCTCACCATTTACTCATCCCACAGCTTTTCCCTTAAAAAACCACCCAACCCCAAGCTCACAAATTTACGCACAAACGCCACTCATTCACATGAACCACGGGGTTTCTTTTTCATTTTCTCTTTTTGCTGCGGGGGACATCTCTCCAAACCCCCCGGCCCACCCTCCTTCCTGCTCTTCCCACTCCTCCTCTGCCTCCCATAAAACCCGCTAACCTTTTTGCTTTTTCGTGTACTTTTTTTCGCCCCTTTAAATGTGCTCTATGGAAGCCCGACCTCTGCAACAAATCATTGTTTTTCAGCCCCTTTTCTCCCCCAATCCCTAAACCTGCTACCCACACAAAAACAGGGCTCCCCCAAACTACACTTTTCCCTTCCGCTTCCCCCTTGGTGGCCTACATTCCCTACACCCCCAACCAGAAACGGGGTGGGGTGAGGGTCGGCTTTACTTCTCTTTACTTTGCACCTACCGGGTCATTCCCCCTGTACCCTCACTCATTTTCCCCCTCCTTTGGGGTCCACCCCCCTCAGACTCTTTTCGGCCATTTTCCACAGAGTCACAGTTGTTAAAACCCCCCGGGTCACCCCGCCATTTCGATCATTTTGCTGCCTGGCTCCCACACCCCCCTCCTACTGAAATACCCCTCTCATCACGGGTGATTTAAACTCCCCATTGTGACCCCATTCCCTTCTCCTACAGTTTCTTTCACAAACCTCTTCCCTTGCCCTCTTGGCCTCTCGTTTTACTGACTCTCCAACCCAAAGGGAGGGGAACTCCTTGATTGGTTTTCTCATTTTTCCTAATTTCAAACTTCACAATTCTCCCTTAGTCTCCTGACCAAACCTATCTCCTTTTTATCCTTTCTCACCTTCCTGAAAAAACCCGCTCATACCTTTCCAAAAATACCGTATTAATACTCAAACTCACGACACCTACACCCTCACTGCCCCCAATCTCCCCCCTCTCATGTCCTGCCGGGTTTCAAAATTTAAAATGAAATTTCACAACCCCCTGGACATAGCACCACCAGACACCGCACCACCAGAGTCAACGCCCCGCCTTGGAAAACCCGCCTCAACTTGCCTCGCATATTTCCAGGTGGCTGACCTGTGGGAAAGTCGAAGCCCTCAGACTTTCTCCCTATAAATCATCCGGACTTACCAACTCCCCTTCCTGGGCAAACAAAAATATTTCACCTCCCTCATCTCAACACTAACAACAACCCAAAACCCCTCTTTGACCCCTTCCCACTCCCCCAAGGGCCCTAAAGTCACCCCCAGTCATGACCTCTTGGAAGCCCGGGCCATTTTCACTTCAAAGAAAAAAAATTGAAAATATGGGCAAACATACTCATCCCCAAAAATACCCACCCATCCCCCCCACACTCCTCTAATCTACCCCACCCCTTTACCTGACGAAGGGAAAAAGTCCCCAGGCATCTCCGTCTCGGCCAAAACCCCCTGCTCTACTGCCCCTTTCCCCCCCACCTCTCCATCTATTTATCCAGCTGTCCCCTACCTTACTGCTACTGTAACCTTCTCTCTCCACTGGTCTTTCATTTTCCTTCAAACACGCCATATAACCCCTTTTACAAAAAAAAACCCGTCCTTTGCCTAACACAGACCAGTCTCTACCTTCCTTCATCTCTAAACTCCGGGAAACGCTGGTTACTCCCCCAAACCCCGTATTCTCTACTAACTCTCTCTTCCCCTTGGCAATTGGGGTTTCCCCGCCCCTACACTCCACGAAACTGCCTTTTGTTTAAAATCTCAAAGACCTCCTAACAGCAAAATCTCAGGGAACTACTCCTTTCTGCTTCTTTGGATCCCGCAGCGTTTGAACTTTCACCACCTTCTCCCAGCATGCTCCCCATTGGCCTCCCGGACACCCCTCTCCTTTGGGTTTTATTTACCGTCAAACGCTCCTTCAGTGGTCATTTTCGGTTTTATTCCCCCCCTCCTCTTCCCCCTTGCTGTTGGGGTTCCTCAGGGTCAGTTTAGGTCCTCTCCCCTTTTCATTTCACAGCCCCCCTTGGACAAAACCATCATAGATTTGGCTTCCATACCCCTCTAGTGAGACACCCAAAAATAAACCTCCCCCCGTGACATTACTCCACCCCGCTACAAAAAACCATTTTATGTCTGGGCCCCTGTCTCTGACATATTTCCTCTTCCATCTGAACTAAAACCCCACAAAATGAACTTCTTGTCTTCCCCCATCTACCAACCACCCCACCCGCTATTCTTTTTCTATATTGGACCACCATTTCTCCAGGCAGCAGGCCCCGTCTGGGGGGTTTTAAGAGATTCTGATCTGAACTTCACCCCATTATCCAATCCCCTTTCCCCCCTCCTGTCACCTGCACCTCAAAACATCTCCAAATCCGCCTTTCTCACCGGGAAACAATTCAAACTCTCATTACTGCTCTTTTTTTTCTCGTCTTGACTCTGAACCCTTGCTTATCGGTCCCCCTCTTGCAACTCCCCCCCTTCAAACTGTCCCCAATGACACCAGGCTCATTTTCCTCCAGCCGCTAAATGATTCCTACCCTGTGTCATCCTCACTGGGTCCAATTCAGTACAGGGTACATAAAACTCCTTCCCAAATTTTTAAAAAACTCTCCACGAGCGCCCCTCCCCACATTCCTCCCCCTCTCTGTTTCCACCCACACCCCCCTCCCCCTGTTCTGAATCAGGTTACCCCCATCAAACATCCGAACCCCCATGCCTCTCCAAAATTTCACACTGCGCACCAATTCTCGGAATAGCTACCGCGGGGAATCAGGTTTTACAACCCCACAGTTTTAAAAGGGCCCCCGAAAAACATCTTTTCGGGGCTGGGCCCACCAAGATCCCCTAACTGCTACCACACATTTGTACTCCCTACACAGGCACAACACACTTAATTTAAAAAATGTTCTGCATGAGAAAAAAAGAAGGGGGCGCACAATAGGGTTTAAAACCCGGAGGTAGACGTAATGGAAAATAAGGGGGGGTTGGACTCTCCCTTAATTTTGCGGGAAAAATGTAAGGCACAACCCATATCCTTCAGGATTTTGTTTTCCGTTTTTTTTTTTTTTTAAATAGGAAACCCTGTGTGGGGAATAGAGGCAATTTTTGGAAAAAAAAAAATGGGGAATAAATAAAAAAAGCCCGACTAAAGGTTTTTTTTTTTAAAATTTTTTTAATTTTAAAAATGGGGGGTTTATTAAATTAAAAAAAGAAAATAATTTTTTTTTTTTTTTTTTTTTTTTTTAGAAGAAAAAAATTTTTTTTTTTAAATTTTTTTCAATATTAGCAAAAAAAGGGATTTAATTAGTTAAAAGGTTTTGTAAAGGATTGCGTGGAGAACGGGTGATCAGTGGTTTTTAAAAAAAAAACATTTAAAAAGGGGGGTGTAAACAAAGGGATTAAAAAAACAAAAATCCCCCCCCCCCCCAAAAAAAGAAAAACTTCAACAAAGAAAAAAAAAAAAAAAAACAAAAAAGGGGGAGAGACCGACATACCGTTAAGAAATGCCGTGAAAAAAGAAGAAAAAAACTTATAAACATGCAGTGTTTGGAACTAAAAGGGTTTTGGGAAACCCATAATATGAAAGCCCGTGTGTAAAATAAAACACGGCGGGATTATAAATTTCATTGGGTAGATAAATCCTGAAAACCCCATATATTGAAAGGGAAAAGGGCGACCAAAGGGAAGGAGCCGGAAATACAAACCACCAGTAGGAGACTTTTAAAATTTTAAAATATACCGCCAAATCCAGATTGAAACGCCAAAAAAATTTCAAGTTCTAATCAAAAACATATTTTGGGTTTAACCCAGTGTCGTGAAAGAATAAACCAATGAAATGAGAGATTCAGAGGGGGGTGTTTTTAAACAGCCAATGAAGGCGGAAAATGGGGGAGATTCTTCCACCAAATGAGCTAAGGGAAAAAGGACTCCGCCTTTTTGAAGTACTGCACTCGTCGCTACTCCTTAATTACCTGCTTCTATTTTACACTACCTTTTTATCCATTGCCTCCCATTCCACCGTTTTTCCCCAGACAAATTTTTTTCCCCATAACTCCTCTCTCCTTCCCTCACCTATTTACTCATCCCACATGCTATTTTCCCCCTTTTAAAAACCCCCCAAACCTCACTCAATATTACTCAAAACCCACCATTAAAAGAAACCCCTTCTGCTCTTTTCATTCCCTGCTTCTTGCCGGGGACATCTCCCTAACCCCCGGCCCCCCCCTCCTTCACTGCTCATCCCCCCTCCTCCTCTGCCTCCCCCTAGAAACCCTGCTAACCTTTTTGCTATTCGCTGTACGCTTTTTTTGCCCCTTTTAAATGTGCCTATAACGCCCTCCGTCTGCAAAAACTCATTTCGTTCATGACCTGTTTCTCTCCAACTCCCCCCAACCCCAGCCCACACAGAAACTGGGTCCCGCCTCGACACCGTTTCCCTTCCGCTCTCAAACCCATTGGGGGCCCACACTTCCCTCAAACCCCCCCACCAGA